>OX104123.1:55804028-56033698 GCA_944474755.1 Limnoperna fortunei
TGACATAAATGTACTGTAAAAATGATATTTGACTGTTTTGTATTTTTTCTAAGCTAATAATTTTCATTTTTTTTAATGTTCATAAATTTATTATTACTAGTACACTTAAGACTAATTGCTTTTATGAATTTATCAGTCCAAACTAATCATTTTATTAACGATCAGAAATACAAGTTAGTAAGTGATTGTATAATTAATGTTAACATTGCTAATCAGCACAGACAGAGACAGAATTTTATGTTAAGTCGGATATATAAAATTAAAAACATATCTCTGTAGAGCCTTTATGCCAACAATACATATCTATAACATTATTAATTAAATAAATCCACATACTCTAATTGTTATCATGAAACCTTATAACTAAAATTTGGGGAAACTGACTCGCTATAAAGGGGCAGGTCGAACTGACCCATTACTGGGCCCCAGTCTGAGTGGGGGCGGCAGTATTAACCCAGTATTAGCCTTACTTTTCCTGCACTAGGAAGAACTCCAGAAACATGCATGTTATACTGTTTAAAAGTTCTAGTTTCCTCCATTGCTGTCCTTTTTATATAAATTTTTTTTTTCATGCAAAACATTCAACAAACCATTCAGCATATTATTAAAACTACTGATCTGAGCAAAATTTGTGTTACCTTTTTTGTTCATTGCTTGGTTTCTTTGCATTATTTTATTTATTTATTTGGGATAGAGGTAAATTATGAAATGAATGTTATTTGTATAAAATACATACAAGCATGTACATTACTTGAGCAAATATTTAAATGTAGACAAATTTATTATTTAATTAATGAAACCCTATGAGCAGGTATAAACAGTACTTTGGTAAAAGGGGTGTACCTTTCTTAAACCTGAAAATAAGTTTTTCTAGCAGATTGGGACCCTGAAACTCAATAAATACTGTTCATTTTTATATGCCCATCTATATGTCATCCACATGTCACACTGTATCATGTCACTGCGGGCAGGGTGTACTTGACTTGCAATCTTAATTGACCAGGATGTACAGTTTTCCTACTGAAGGTCTGGGTTTCCTCCCCTAATAAAAACTGGACGCCATGAAATAGCAGAAAAATTGCTGAAAGTGGTGTTAAACACCATTCAAACAAACACTGTATCTTGAGAATTCCCTTACAGATTTTCTTCAAATTACACACAGTTGTTAATTGTTAGCCTCTGGGTTTGTATACTAGTACTTTTTAGTAAATATGTGAATTTCCACTAAGGATAATGAGAGTTTGTTCTCAAAAAAGTATCGAGTTTTTGTTTTTAAACATTTTCACCAATTTTCTTGAAAGTTTAGCGAATTGTTAATTTTTTTTAGATTTAAGCTTCATTTCATTTTTTATACCTCACCACACAAAGTGGTGAGGTACTATGTTATACACTCCATATGGATGTGCGTGTCTGTGCCTAGGCTAGAATCAGCAACCTTCAGTGCTGACAGGCACGTGATCAATAGTATTACTACTTTACAATGCAACAACTTAGTCACCTTAACTGGTAGTAAATTTCATGAACTGAAATCAATTTGCCATTTAAACTTGTGGACTGCTAAAGTATTCAGTAACCTATGAAGGCCCAAGTTTACTGCTCACACTTTTACTTTACTATAAGTAACAATCTCAGGTTTTGTCTAGACATGCACATGATATTGAAATTAAAAATACACCTTTAATCATAGCTCAGAAAGAGTTACCTCAATACCTGAATTATCAAGTTGTGTTTCATCAGTCAACTTGGAAATTTCTGGCATATACAGTAAGATTTTGTATAAATTTAAAGTAATAAAACAATGAATAACCATGTAAAATTGTATAATCAAAATAAAGCATGATGCATTTAAATCAGTCGTGTAATATTATATAAATATGTAAACATAAATTGCAAAATAAAAATAAAACATTTTGTATCGCAGTCCATGTGAAATTAAAGTTAAGTCAGAAAAAAAAAACATTATTGTAGTATGTATAAGTTATAATTAACAGAATGTTTTTACATGATTGCAGATATACATGTACATTATTGGAGTTTCTGGATGGATGATCATTCATGATTTTTCTGATTACTGCTGGTCACTGGTGCATTTTCTGCTGGCTACTGTTGCATTGGGTACAACTACTACAGAGTGAATCAACTACTTGTTCCACTGGAGATGGCCGCTGTATGTGCCCCATCAGTGATGTCTTGGGAATTCCTAAGAGAAAAAGTGTGAAATACTGAATAACTGAAAATTATTTTTTTAAGACTGGTCTATTTCATGGCTTGATCTGTCAATGGGAGCTCGAGGACATTCTTGTGTTGAAAAAAGCATTTATCTTGTACACGAGTTATTTTTATTAAATTGATTTTACTAGTTTTGTTTTAAGAGAGCAACAGATAATATTTATTTACTACATGTATGACAGACCTAACACTTCTGTATGGTTAATATGCAAACATTCTATTAAACATGTATTTCAAGAGACTTTAAATTGTTTAGCGCCTTTTATTAATTTTTCGGCTATTCATGTACTGTGGCGTTAAATTGTGTTATTTGGGCAGCTGGTGAAAACCCAACACCTAAGGTATGAAAACTGACAATCCATGATGCCATTATATGTGTGTTTGTATCTGTCAGTTACTCTTCAGGGTACCCATCTCTTATCCACAAATCCACTATCAACACTGAATGGAATATGATGAATCGTAGCGCCAGTAGTTAACATTTTGATTGAAATGATATTTGGGGTTTTCGATAGAAAACATGGATTTTGACTTTGGTTTAGTACTTATTTTAAGTAATCAACTCCTCCTAAAGTTTTCAGTCCAGATCTCTTCATGGTAACAAACAATTAGACATTTATTGAACTTGTGCATCTTATTATAATGGAATTATTTCTTATTTGTTGCAAAGAATGGTTATAAAAAATTGACCGGTATATAGAACGAATCGTCCCCCATCCCATCAACATGAAGCGAACGTGGACTCCGAACCCTTGATTTGGGAGGATGTTTTTGTACATGTTAGTTTTTTACTCTACATTTCACAAGCATATAGGTTTTTCTGTGTTGATAATTTATGGCAAAAGAGATGTGGTCTATTGATGATTTGCTTATTGTTCAGCTATATTCAGGACAGAAATATGGTCTATAAAAAAGAATGTGTTTACCGAAAATAATGTGCACGATAAAAAGAATTAAAAAATATTGTGTACATTTGGGCCTCTGAGGCCGAGTGGTAAAAGGTAGTTAATTTACTATTGATTACGTGATCTGTCAACACCGAGATTGAGAGTTCGATTCTCACTGAAGGCAGTGTGCACTCGACTTTTAAGTTTTAATTGACAAGGCGTGCCCGTTTTCCTACCGCTGGTCGGGTTTTTTTTCTCTGGGTACTCTGGCATCCTCCCCCAATAAAAACTGGACGCTATGATATATCTGAAAGTGGCTTTAAGCACCATTTAAACAAACAACATTTAAAGTTTGCACATACAGCTCAAAATACCGTCTCTTTCAAATTTATTGCAATTCAGTAAAGGAGGGGGCAGGATCTCGAAGTGTTGAGGTACTTAAAATCAATCGTACAACTAATCGAGAAAGGGTTTTAATTTCTATAAAAGTGAGGTTCAAATCCCATGGCTATATGTTTGAACATTTCTTTCTGATGGACTGTAAAAAAAAAGGTTTTTCCACCCGAGGTTCGTATGCCCGCTACGGTCTGCGTGCAGGCTTTCGTTTTACATTGTATAGCCAGACCTCCCCCTAGAAACTATGGACAGTTATAGGTTGACCATTGGGAATCGTCCCAGCAATTGTTTTATCACTATATTTGATTCGAGCTTACTCAATTTTTTAATTCTACCAAACAATAAGGCGTGCATACAAATAGGTGCAAGTTTTTAAAATCGCTCGTGGGGTAAAATGTATCGATTTTTTTGTAAACCAGTTTACTAAAATAACATGCCAAAAAACAATTCTGCATCCGCAGTTTAGATTTAGGGAACAATGCCATGATAAAGCCGAAAATGTGGAAGTGGAATTAAAAAAACCCTATTTAAAGCTATCAAATTACTAACTAGTTGCAATTTCAAGTGTTTTTGTGACTAACAACATAACATTCTCCGAGAATAATAAATTTAAAAAAATCCTTCATAGAATTTTTTATTGTTTAATAAATGTCGAACCTTATTTGAGCACAAAATTAAATTTTATTCATGTTCCCAGCTCACTGGTAGGGGAACAGCAAACAGACATATTTATAAGTATGGCCTTAGTGTCATTTTATCTTACCCAAATACAATGCTGAACTTGTTCGTTTTTAATAATACAATTATGTGAAAATTATGTCAAATTAGTATATAGCCGCTTATGGTTGATATACTTTTCAATATTAACATGTCGGCAAGTTTTTTCTTAACATTATGAATTTCTCGGGAATTTGGGAAAATGACATTTTATGACCAGGAATTCGGGATGTTCTAATTTTTGGATCGGGAATTCGGGATGATGACCCATGCTCCCCTCCCACCGGTCTGTATTTATTAATTTATAAAAACGTGCATGCTTACCAATCTGTACTATTGGCACATACTCGAATTTAGGAAATTTCCCTTTATTCAGAGGTGTAAACGAATTGTACTGTTAAAATATCTTGCATTTATTTCTATAAACAAATTATTTCTTAATAATAAATAAACAGGTGTTTCAGCTAAATTACCGGCAGTTAAAGGACATGTTCATTGCAGAAATTCTGTATGTAGTACTCTATATATAGATGGTAAATTGTCCCACCATAATAGTATTTACACACATTATGTTTATGTAAATTCTGTTTGACATAAAAGGAATTTAACGCAAACTGTCATGTAATGTTTTTTTTTGTAACAACGGGGAAAATATGGGTTAAAGCTATAAAAGGATTAGATCTGGTAATTGCTTTTAGTCTCGTTTATAAATAACTGCAATTCTAATTTTTTCTATGTATTAAACAATGAAATCGTAATCAATTTTAAAAGAAGTAATTATTTTTTTATTAATTAAGTATATACTTACCACTTCAATACGTATACCTCCATTTCTTCAACAGCTGTTTCTAGCGTCTTTTTGTTGTACGAGTTACTTCCCGTTATTGCAATACATCATTGACCGCGTGAACTTTGGTGACGTAAACAGCGGCTCCTTGACGAGTTTCCGCCGTAAACAATGGCTGACCGCTCAATGTTAATTCTCCGTAGACACGTAAAAAAACCGTCACATGGCATACAAAGGAAGATAATTATACAAAACCGATTGTGTGAATCATCTTGTAAATTGCAATAACAAATCTTCACATCAAAATGTAAGCAAATTTATGCACATTTATTTAAAAATCGCGATTTTCTGAACTCCAAAAAGTAGTGACCATGACTATAGAATTGTCATTGACTTTGTTCTATCCGCCTGGGCGCGTGTTGGTAACCAGAGATAGAATTGTCATTGACTTTGTTCTATCCGCCTGGGATAGAATTGTCATTGACTTTGTTCTATCCGCCAGAGATAGAATTGTCATTGACTTTGTTCTATCCGCCTGAGATAGAATTGTCATTGACTTTGTTCTATCCGCCTGGGATAGAATTGTCATTGACTTTGTTCTATCTGCCAGAGATAGAATTGTCATTGACTTTGTTCTATCCGCCAGGGGGCGTAAGCTATAATTTATTGATTGTTTGATTGATTTATTCATCCAGCAGGATACGTCTACAAACTAAGCCCAACAATGTTAGAATTAGATTTTTAACACTGTCAAATTTTAGTTTACCCTGAGCGGGGATTCGAACTCACACCGTTGCGACACTGTGGTACCAAATCGCCTGCACTATTTCCAGCGGTCTAGACCCCTCGTCCAAATCCGCTATATAAAAATATAGCTTCATTAACCGGGGTGAATCGTAGACATAGACATACTACATGTGTACTAGCGTTGGCGATGGAATTTTCGTAACCAATACGTATTAATATGACAGTAATCTAATTCAGCATTTTTGTATATATTATATAGGATGTTAAAGTTGTCACAATACTTAGACGTTTGTATATAATTTACTTACTCTGACTG
This sequence comes from Limnoperna fortunei, assembly GCA_944474755.1. Lineage (NCBI taxonomy): Eukaryota > Metazoa > Mollusca > Bivalvia > Mytilida > Modiolidae > Limnoperna > Limnoperna fortunei. The sequence goes on from OX104123.1 coordinate 55,810,108, forward strand.
TACAATAGTTAGACGTTTGTATATAATTTACTTACTGTGCCTGTATACAGTACCCTCGGCTAAATCCGCTATATAAAAATATAGCTTCATGTGTACTAGCGTTGGCGATGGAATTTTCGTAACTAATACGTATTAATTTGACAGTAATCTAATTCAGCATTTTTGTATATATTATATAGGATGACAAAGTTACTTGTCATACAGTCACAGTAAAGTAATTTATATACAAACGTCTAAGTATTGTGACAACCATATAATATATCTATCCAGCGGATTTCTGAAAAATCAGATATACAGTGTTTATATACTACCTGCTAGTGTATATACAAGAACAAGATAATGAGATGCACCATCGAAAGACAACAAGGTAGTGGGATGTACCAAAGACAGACAACAAGGTAGTGGGATGTACCAAAGACAGACAACAAGGTAGTGGGATGTACCAAAGACAGACAACAAGGTAGTGGGATGAAACATGGACAGACAACAAAGTGTTGGGATGAAACATGGACAGACAACAAAGTGTTGGGATGAAGCATGGACAGACAAGGTAGTGGGATGTACCAAAGACAGACAACAAGGTAATGGGATGTACCAAAGACAGACAACAAGGTAATAGGATGTACCAAAGACAGACAACAAGGTAATGGGATGTACCAAAGACAGACAACAAGGTAGTGGGATGTACCAAAGACAGACAACAAGGTAATAGGATGTACCAAAGACAGACAACAAGGTAATGGGATGTACCAAAGACAGACAACAAGGTAGTGGGATGTACCAAAGACAGACAACAAGGTAATGGGATGTACCAAAGACAGACAACAAGGTAGTGGGATGTACCAAAGACAGAAAACAAGGTAGTGGGATGTACCAAAGACAGACAACAAGGTAATGGGATGTACCAAAGACAGACAACAAGGTAGTGGGATGTACCAAAGACAGACAACAAGGTAGTGGGATGTACCAAAGACAGACAACAAGGTAGTGGGATGTACCAAAGACAGACAACAAGGTAGTGGGATGTACCAAAGACAGACAACAAGGTAGTGGGATGTACCAAAGACAGACAAGGTAGTGGGATGTACCAAAGACAGACAACAAGGTAATGGGATGTACCAAAGACAGACAACAAGGTAGTGGGATGTACCAAGACAGACAACAAGGTAGTGGTATGTACCAAAGACAGACAACAAGGTAGTGGGATGTGCGGGATGGACCATTAACAGACAACAAAGTGTTGGGATGAAACATGGACAGACAACAAAGTGTTGGGATGAAACATGGACAGACAAGGTAACGGGATGGACCATTAACAGACAACAAAGTGTTGGAATGAAACATGGACAGACAAGGTAATGGGATGAACCATAGACAGACAACAGTGTTGGGATGAAAAATGGACAGACAAGGTAATGGGATGGACAATGGACAGACAACAAAGTGTTGGGATGAAACATGGACAGGCAAGGTAATGGGATGGACCATTAACAGACTACAAAGTGTTGGGATGAAACATGGACAGACAAGGTAATGGAATGGACAATTGACAGACAACAAAGTGTTGGGATGAAACATGGACAGACAAGGAAACGGGATGGACAATGAACAGACAACAAAGTGTTGGGATGAAACATGGACAGGCAAGGTAATGAAATGGATCATGAACAGACAACAAAGTGTTGGGATGAAACATGGACAGGCAAGGTAATGGGATGGACCATGAACAGACAACAGTGTTGGGATGAAACATGGACAGACAAGGTAATGGGATGGACCATGAACAGACAACAAAGTGTTGGGATGAAACATGGACAGGCAAGGTAATGAAATGGATCATGAACAGACAACAGTGTTGGGATGAAACATGGACAGACAAGGTAATGGGATGGACCATGAACAGACAACAAAGTGTTGGGATGAAACATGGACAGACAAGGTAATGGGATGGACAATTAACAGACAACAAAGTGTTGGGATGAAACATGGACAGACAAGGTAATGGGATGGACCATGGACAGACAACAAAGTGTTGGGATGAAACATGGACAGACAAGGTAACGGGATGGACAATGGACAGACAACAATGTGTTGGGATGAAACATGGACAGACAAGGTAACGGGATGGACAATGGACAGACAATAATGTGTTGGGATGAAACATGGACAGACAAGGTAATGGAATGGATCCATGAACAGACAACAAAGTGTTGGGATGACACATGGACAGACAAGGTAATGGGATGGACCATGAACAGACAACAAAGTGTTGGGATGAAACATGGACAGGCAAGGTAATGAAATGGATCATGAACAGACAACAGTGTTGGGATGAAACATGGACAGACAAGGTAATGGGATGGACCATGAACAGACAACAGTGTTGGGATGAAACATGGACAGACAAGGTAGCGGGATGGACAATTGACAGACAACAAAGTGTTGGGATGAAACATGGACAGACAAGGTAATGGGATGGACCATGGACAGACAACAAAGTGTTGGGATGAAACATGGACAGACAAGGTAACGGGATGGACAATGGACAGACAACAATGTGTTGGGATGAAACATGGACAGACAAGGTAACGGGATGGACATTGGACAGACAATAATGTGTTGGGATGAAACATGGACAGAAAAGGTAATGGAATGGATCCATGAACAGACAACAAAGTGTTGGGATGAAACATGGACAGGCAAGGTAATGAAATGGATCATGAACAGACAACAGTGTTGGGATGAAACATGGACAGACAAGGTAATGGGATGGACCATGAACAGACAACAGTGTTGGGATGAAACATGGACAGACAAGGTAACGGGATGGACAATGGACAGACAACAATGTGTTGGGATGAAACATGGACAGACAAGGTAACGGGATGGACAATGGACAGACAATAATGTGTTGGGATGAAACATTGACAGGCAAGGTAATGGGATGGACAATGGACAGACAACAAAGTGTTGGGATGAAACATGGACAGACAAGGTAATGGGATGGACCATGGACAGACAACAAAGTGTTGGGATGAAACATGGACAGACAAGGTAACGGGATGGACAATGGTCAGACAACAATGTGTTGGGATGAAACATGGACAGACAAGGTAACGGGATGGACAATTGACAGACAACAAAGTGTTGGGATGAAACATGGACAGACAAGGTAATGGGATGGACCATGGACAGACAACAAAGTGTTGGGATGAAACATGGACAGACAAGGTAACGGGATGGACAATGGACAGACAACAATGTGTTGGGATGAAACATGGACAGACAAGGTAACGGGATGGACAATGGACAGACAATAATGTGTTGGGATGAAACATGGACAGGCAAGGTAATGGGATGGACAATGGACAGACAACAAAGTGTTGGGATGAAACATGGACAGGCAAGGTAATGAAATGGATCATGAACAGACAACAGTGTTGGGATGAACCATGGACAGACAAGGTAATGGGATGGACCATGAACAGACAACAAAGTGTTGGGATGAAACATGGACAGACAAGGTAATGGAATGGACAATGGACAGACAACAATGTGTTGGGATGAAACATGGACAGACAAGGTAATGGGATGGACCATGGACAGACAACAAAGTGTTGGGAAGAAACATGGACAGACAAGGTAACGGGATGGACAATGGACAGACAACAAAGTGTTGGGATGACACATGGACAGACAAGGTAATGGGATGGACCTTGAACAGACAACAAAGTGTTGGGATGAAACATGGACAGACAAGGTAATGGGATGGACCATGAACAGACAACAGTGTTGGGATGAAACATGGACAGACAAGGTAATGGGATGGACCATGGACAAACAACAAAGTGTTGGGATGAAACATGAACAGACAAGGTAACGGGATGGACAATGGACAGACAACAAAGTGTTGGGATAAAACATGGACAGACAAGGTAACGGGATGGACAATGGACAGACAACAAAGTGTTGGGATGAAACATGGACAGACAAGGTAATGAAATGGATCCATGAACAGACAACAAAGTGTTGGGATGAAACATGGACAGACAAGGTAACGGGATGGACAATGGACAGACAACAATGTGTTGGGATGAAACATGGACAGACAAGGTAACGGGATGGACAATGGACAGACAACAATGTGTTGGGATGAAACATGGACAGACAAGGTAATGGAATGGACCATGAACAGACAACAAAGTGTTGGGATGAAACATGGACAGACAAGGTAATGGAATGAAAAATGGACAGACAACAAAGTGTTGGGATGAAACATGGACAGACAAGGTAACGGGATGGACCATGAACAGACAACAAAGTGTTGGGATGAAACATGGACAGACAAGGTAATGGGATGGACCATGGACAGACAACAAAGTGTTAGGATGAAACATGGACAGACAAGGTAACGGGATGGACCATGAACAGACAACAAAGTGTTGGGATGAAACATGGACAGACAAGGTAATGGGATGGACCATGGACAGACAACAAAGTGTTGGGATGAAACATGGACAGACAAGGTAATGGGATGGACCATGAACAGACAACAAAGTGTTGGGATGAAACATGGACAGACAAGGTAATGGGATGGACAATGGACAGACAACAAAGTGTTGGGATGAAACATGGACAGACAAGGAAACGGGATGGACAATGGACAGACAACAAAGTGTTGGGATGAAACATGGACAGACAAGGTAATGGGATGGACAATGGACAAACAACAAAGTGTTGGGATGAAACATGGACAGACAAGGTAATGGGATGGACCATGAACAGACAACAAAGTGTTAGGATGAAACATGGACAGACAAGGTAACGGGATGGACCATGAACAGACAACAAAGTGTTAGGATGAAACATGGACAGACAACAAAGTGTTGGGATGTAACATGGACAGACAAGGTAATGGGATGGATCCATGAACAGACAACAAAGTGTTAGGATGAAACATGGACAGACAACAAAGTGTTGGGATGTAACATGGACAGACAAGGTAATGGGATGGATCCATGAACAGACAACAAAGTGTTGGGATGTAACATGGACAGACAAGGTAATGGAATGGATCCATGAACATACAACAATGTGTTAGGATGAAACATGGACAGACAAGGTAATGGGATGGACCATGAACAGACAACAAAGTGTTAGGATGAAACATGGACAGACAACAAAGTGTTGGGATGTAACATGGACAGACAAGGTAATGGGATGGATCCATGAACAGACAACAAAGTGTTAGGATGAAACATGGACAGACAACAAAGTGTTGGGATGTAACATGGACAGACAAGGTAATGGGATGGATCCATGAACAGACAACAAAGTGTTGGGATGTAACATGGACAGACAAGGTAATGGGATGGATCCATGAACAGACAACAAAGTGTTAGGATGAAACATGGACAGACAAGGTAATGGGATGGACCATGAACAGACAACAAAGTGTTAGGATGAAACATGGACAGACAACAAAGTGTTGGGATGTAACATGGACAGACAAGGTAATGGGATGGATCCATGAACAGACAACAAAGTGTTGGGATGTAACATGGACAGACAAGGTAATGGAATGGATCCATGAACATACAACAATGTGTTGGGATGAAACATGGATAGACAACAATGTGTTGGGATGAAACATGGACAGACAACAAAGTGTTGGGATGAAACATGGACAAACAAGGTAATGGGATGGACAATGGACAGACAACAAAGTGTTGGGATGAAACATGGACAGACAAGGTAATGGGATGGACAATGGACAGACAACAAAGTGTTGGGATGAAACATGGACAGACAAGGTAATGGGATGGACCATGAACAGACAACAAAGTGTTGGTATGAAACATGGACAGACAAGGTAACGGGATGGACCATGAACAGACAACAAAGTGTTGGGATGAAACATGGACAGACAAGGTAATGGGATGGACCATGAACAGACAACAGTGTTGGGATGAAACATGGACAGACAAGGTAATGAAATGGATCATGAACAGACAACAGTGTTGGGATGAAACATGGACAGACAAGGTAATGGGATGGGCCATGAACAGACAACAAAGTGTTGGGATGAAACATGGGCAGACAAGGTAATGGGATGGACAATGGACAGACAACAAAGTGTTGGGATGAAACATGGACAGACAAGGTAATGGAATGGACAATGGACAGACAACAAAGTGTTGGGATGAAACATGGACAGACAAGGTAATGGGATGGATCATGAACAGACAACAAAGTGTTGGGATGAAACATGGACAGACAAGGTAATGGGATGGACCATGGACAGACAACAAAGTGTAGGGATGGAACATGGACAGACAAGGTAATGGAATGAACAATGGACAGACAACAAAGTGTTGGGATGAAACATGGACAGACAAGGTAATGGGATGGACCATGGACAGACAACAAAGTGTAGGGATGGAACATGGACAGACAAGGTAATGGGATGGACCATGAACAGACAACAAAGTGTTGGGATGAAACATGGACAGACAAGGTAACGGGATGGACCATGAACAGACAACAAAGTGTTGGGATGAAACATGGACAGACAAGGTAATGGGATGGACAATGGACAGACAACAAAGTGTTGGGATGAAACATGGACAGACAAGGTAATGGGATGGACCATGGACAGACAACAAAGTGTAGGGATGAAACATGGACAGACAAGGTAATGGGATGGACCATGGACAGACAACAAAGTGTTGGGATGAAACATGGACAGACAAGGTAATGGGATGAACAATGGACAGACAACAAAGTGTTGGGATGAAACATGGACAGACAAGGTAATGGGATGGACCATGGACAGACAACAAAGTGTTGGGATGAAACATGGACAGACAAGGTAATGGGATGAACAATGGACAGACAACAATGTGTTGGGATGAAACATGGACAGACAAGGTAATGGAATGAACAATGGACAGACAACAATGTGTTGGGATGAAACATGGACAGACAAGGTAATGGAATGAACAATGGACAGACAACAAAGTGTAGGGATGAAACATGGACAGACAAGGTAATGGGATGGACAATGGACAGACAACAAAGTGTTGGGATGAAACATGGACAGACAAGGTAATGGAATGAACAATGGACAGACAACAAAGTGTAGGGATGAAACATGGACAGACAAGGTAATGGGATGGACAATGGACAGACAACAAAGTGTTGGGATGAAACATGGACAGACAAGGTAATGGAATGGACAATGGACAGACAACAAAGTGTTGGGATGAAACATGGACAGACAAGGTAATGGAATGGATCCATGAACAGACAACCAAGTGTTGGGATGAAACATGGACAGACAAGGTAATGGAATGGACAATGGACAGACAACAAAGTGTTGGGATGAAACATGGACAGACAAGGTAATGGAATGGATCCATGAACAGACAACAAAGTGTAGGGATGAAACATGGACAGGCAAGGTAATGGAATGAACAATGGACAGACAACAAAGTGTAGGGATGAAACATGGACAGACAAGGTAATGGGATGGACCATGAACAGACAACAAGGTAATGGTATGGACCATGGACAGACAACAAGGTGATGGCAAGGACTATGGAAAGACAAAAAGGTGATATCATGGACCATGGACAGACAACAAGGTAATGATATGGACCATGGACAGACAACAAGGTAATGGTATGGACCATGGACAGACAACAAGGTGATGGCAAGGACTATGGACAGACAACAAGGTAATGGTATGGACCATGGGCAGACAACAAGGTGATGGCATGGACCATGGACAGGCAAGGTAAAGGTATGGACCATGGACAGACAACTAGGTGATGGCATGGACCATGGGCAGACAAGTTAATGGATGGACCATGGACAGACAACAAGGTAAAGGTATGGACCATGGACAGACAAGGTAATGAGATGGACCATGGACAGACAACAAGTTGATAGCATGGACCATGGACAGACAAGGTAATGGTATGGACCATGGCCAGACAACAAGGTGATGGCATGGACCATGGACAGGCAAGGTAAAGGTATGGACCATGGACAGACAACAAGGTGATGGCATGGACCATGGGCAGACAAGTTAATGGATGGACCATGGACAGACAACAAGGTAAAGGTATGGACCATGGACAGACAAGGTAATGAGATGGACCATGGACAGACAACAAGTTGATAGCATGGACCATAGACAGACAAGGTAATGGTATGGACCATGGACAGATAACTAGGTGATGGCATGGACCATGGGCAGACAAGTTAATGAATGGACCATGGACAGACAACAAGGTAAAGGCATGGACCATGGACAGACAAGGTAATGAGATGGACCATGGACAGACAACAAGGTGATAGCATGGACCATGGACACACAACAAGGTGATAGCATGGATCATGGACAGACAACAAGGTAATGGTATAATGGTATGGACCATGGACAGACAACAAGGTGATGGCAAGGACTATGGACAGACAACAAGGTAATGGTATGGACCATGGGCAGACAACAAGGTGATGGCATGGACCATGGACAGGCAAGGTAAAGGTATGGACCATGGACAGACAAGTAGGTGATGGCATGGACCATGGGCAGACAAGTTAATGGATGGACCATGGACAGACAACAAGGTAAAGGTATGGACCATGGACAGACAAGGTAATGAGATGGACCATGGACGGACAACAAGGTGATGGCATGGACCATGGACAGGCAAGGTAAAGGTATGGACCGTGGACAGACAACAAGGTGATGGCATGGACCATGGGCAGACAAGTTAATGGATGGACCATGGACAGACAACAAGGTAAAGGTATGGACCATGGACAGACAACAAGGTGATGGCATGGACCATGGACAGACAACAAGGTGATAGCATGGACCATGGACACACAACAAGGTGATGGCATGGATCATTGACAGACAAGGTAAAGGTATGGACCATGGGAAGACACAAAGATGATGGCATAGACCATGGACAGACAACAAGGTAATGGCATGGACCATGGACAGGCAAGGTAAAGGTATGGACCATGGAAAGACAAAAAGGTGATATCATGGACCATGGACAGACAACAAGGTAATGATATGGACCATGGACAGACAACAAGGTAATGGTATGGACCATGAACAGACAACAAGGTGATGGCAAGGACTATGGACAGACAACAAGGTAATGGTATGGACCATGGGCAGACAACAAGGTGATGGCATGGACCATGGGCAGACAACTAGGTGATGGCATGGACCATGGACAAAATAAGGTGATGGCATGGACCATGGACAGGCAAGATAAAGGTATGGACCATGGACAGACAACTAGGTGATGGCATGGACCATGGGCAGACAAGTTAATGGATGGACCATGGACAGACAACAAGGTAAAGGTATGGACCATGGACAGACAAGGTAATGAGATGGACCATGGACAGACAACAAGTTGATAGCATGGACCATGGACAGACAAGGTAATGGTATGGACCATGGACAGATAACAAGATGATAGCATGGACCATGGACAGACAAGGCAATGAGATGGACCATGGACAGACAACAAGGTGATATCATGGACCATGGACAGACAACAAGATGATAACATGGACCATGGACAGACAAGGTAATGGTATGGACCATGGGCAGATAACAAGATGATAGCATGGACCATGGACAGACAAGGTAATGAGATGGACCATGGACAGACAACAAGGTGATATCATGGACCATGGACAGACAACAAGATGATAACGTGGACCATGGACAGACAAGGTAATGGTATGGACCATGGACAGACAACAAGGTGATAGAATGGACCATTGACAGACAAGGTAAAGGTATGGACCATGGACAGACAAGGTAATGGTATGGACCATTGGCAGACAACAAGATGATAGAATGGACCATATACAGACAAGGTAATGGTATGGACCATTGGCAGACAACAAGATGATAGAATGGACCATATACAGACAAGGTAAAGGTTTGGACCATGGAAAGACAAGGTAAAGGTATGGACCATGGACAGACAAGGTAATGGTATGGATCATGGGCAGACAACAAGATGATAGAATGGACCATATACAGACAAGGTAATGGTATGGATCATGGGCAGACAACAAGATGATAGAATGGACCATATACAGACAAGGTAAAGGTTTGGACCATGGAAAGAAAAGGTAAAGGTATGGACCATGGACAGACAAGGTAATGGTATGGATCATGGGCAGACAACAAGATGATAGAATGGACCATATACAGACAAGGTAATGGTATGGATCATGGGCAGACAACAAGATGATAGAATGGACCATATACAGACAAGGTAAAGGTTTGGACCATTGGCAGACAACAAGTTGATAGAATGGACCATATACAGACAAGGTAATGGCATGGACCATGGACAGACAACAAGATGATAGAATGGACCATATACAGGCAAGGTAAAGGTTTGGACCATGGACAGACAAGGTAATGGTATGGACCATTGGCAGACAACAAGATGATAGAATGGACCATATACAGACAAGGTAATGGTATGGACCATTGGCAGACAACAAGATGATAGAATGGACCATATACAGACAAGGTAATGGTTTGGACCATGGACAGACAAGGTAATGGTATGGACCATTGGCAGACAACAAGATGATAGAATGGACCATATACAGACAAGGTAATGGTTTGGACCATGGACAGACAAGGTAATGGTATGGACCATTGGCAGACAACAAGATGATAGAATGGACCATATACAGACAAGGTAAAGGTTTGGACCGTTGGCAGACAACAAGATGATAGAATGGACCATATACAGACAAGGTAATGGTATGGACCATTGGCAGACAACAAGATGATAGAATGGACCATATACAGACAAGGTAATGGTATGGACCATTGGCAGACAACAAGATGATAGAATGGACCATATACAGACAAGGTAAAGGTTTGGACCATGGAAAGACAAGGTAAAGGTATGGACCATTGGCAGACAACAAGATGATAGAATGGACCATATACAGACAAGGTAAAGGTTTGGACCATGGACAGACAAGGTAAAGGTTTGGACCATTGGCAGACAACAAGATGATAGAATGGACCATATACAGACAAGGTAATGGTATGGACCATTGGCAGACAACAAGATGATAGAATGGACCATATACAGACAAGGTAATGGTATGGACCATTGGCAGACAACAAGATGATAGAATGGACCATATACAGACAAGGTAATGGCATGGACCATGGACAGACAACAAGATGATAGAATGGACCATATACAGACAAGGTAAAGGTTTGGACCATGGACAGACAAGGTAATGGTATGGACCATTGGCAGACAACAAGATGATAGAATGGACCATATACAGACAAGGTAATGGTATGGACCATTGGCAGACAACAAGATGATAGAATGGACCATATACAGACAAGGTAATGGTTTGGACCATGGACAGACAAGGTAATGGTATGGACCATTGGCAGACAACAAGATGATAGAATGGACCATATACAGACAAGGTAATGGTTTGGACCATGGACAGACAAGGTAATGGTATGGACCATTGGCAGACAACAAGATGATAGAATGGACCATATACAGACAAGGTAAAGGTTTGGACCATGGACAGACAAGGTAATGGTATGGACCATTGGCAGACAACAAGATGATAGAATGGACCATATACAGACAAGGTAATGGTATGGACCATTGGCAGACAACAAGATGATAGAATGGACCATATACAGACAAGGTAATGGTATGGACCATTGGCAGACAACAAGATGATAGAATGGACCATATACAGACAAGGTAATGGTATGGACCATTGGCAGACAACAAGATGATAGAATGGACCATATACAGACAAGGTAATGGTATGGACCATTGGCAGACAACAAGATGATAGAATGGACCTTATACAGACAAGGTAAAGGTTTGGACCATGGAAAGACAAGGTAAAGGTATGGACCATTGGCAGACAACAAGATGATAGAATGGACCATATACAGACAAGGTAAAGGTTTGGACCATGGACAGACAAGGTAAAGGTTTGGACCATGGACAGACAACAAGATGATAGAATGGACCATATACAGACAAGGTAAAGGTATGGACCATGGACAGACAAGGTAATGGTATGGACCATATACAGACAAGGTAAAGGTTTGGACCATGGACAGACAAGGTAAAGGTTTGGACCATGGACAGACAAGGTAAAGGTTTGGACCATGGACAGACAAGGTAAAGGTTTGGACCATGGACAGACAAGGTAAAGGTTTGGACCATGGAAAGACAAGGTAAAGGTATGGACCATGGACAGACAAGGTAAAGGTTTGGACCATGGACAGACAAGGTAAAGGTTTGGACCATGGACAGACAAGGTAAAGGTTTGGACCATGGACAGACAAGGTAAAGGTTTGGACCATGGAAAGACAAGGTAAAGGTATGGACCATGGACAGACAAGGTAATGGTATGGACCATATACAGACAAGGTAAAGGTTTGGACCATGGAAAGACAAGGTAAAGGTATGGACCATAGACAGACAAGGTAATGGTATGGATCATGGGCATACAACAAGATGATAGAATGGACCATATACAGACAAGGTAATGGTATGGACCATTGGCAGACAACAAGATGATAGAATGGACTATATACAGACAAGGTAATGGTATGGACCATTGGCAGACAACAAGATGATAGAATGGACCATATACAGACAAGGTAATGGTATGGACCATTGGCAGACAACAAGATGATAGAATGGACCATATACAGACAAGGTAAAGGTTTGGACCATGGAAAGACAAGGTAAAGGTATGGACCATTGGCAGACAACAAGATGATAGAATGGACCATATACAGACAAGGTAAAGGTTTGGACCATGGACAGACAAGGTAAAGGTTTGGACCATGGACAGACAACAAGATGATAGAATGGACCATATACAGACAAGGTAAAGGTATGGACCATGGACAGACAAGGTAATGGTATGGACCATATACAGACAAGGTAAAGGTTTGGACCATGGACAGACAAGGTAAAGGTTTGGACCATGGACAGACAAGGTAAAGGTTTGGACCATGGACAGACAAGGTAAAGGTTTGGACCATGGACAGACAAGGTAAAGGTTTGGACCATGGAAAGACAAGGTAAAGGTATGGACCATGGACAGACAAGGTAAAGGTTTGGACCATGGACAGACAAGGTAAAGGTTTGGACCATGGAAAGACAAGGTAAAGGTATGGACCATGGACAGACAAGGTAAAGGTTTGGACCATGGACAGACAAGGTAAAGGTTTGGACCATGGACAGACAAGGTAATTAAAGGTTTGGACCATGGACAGACAAGGTAAAGGTTTGGACCATGGAAAGACAAGGTAAAGGTATGGACCATGGACAGACAAGGTAATGGTATGGACCATATACAGACAAGGTAAAGGTTTGGACCATGGACAGACAAGGTAAAGGTATGGACCATGGACAGACAAGGTAATGGTATGGACCATATACAGACAAGGTAAAGGTTTGGACCATGGACAGACAAGGTAAAGGTATGGACCATGGACAGACAAGGTAATGGTATGGACCATATACAGACAAGGTAAAGGTTTGGACCATGGACAGACAAGGTAATGGTATGGATCATGGGCAGACAACAAGATGATAGAATGGACCATATACAGACAAGGTAATGGTATGGACCATGGGCAGACAACAAGATGATAGAATGGACCATATACAGACAAGGTAAAGGTTTGGACCATGGACAGACAAGGTAAAGGTTTGGACCATGGACAGACAAGGTAAAGGTTTGGACCATGGACAGACAACAAGATGATAACGTGGACCATGGACAGACAAGGTAATGGTATGGACCATGGACAGACAACAATGTGATCGCATGGACCATTGACAGACAAAGCAAAGGTATGAACAATGGACAGATAACAAGGTACTGGTATGGACCATGGAAAGGCAACAAGGTGATAGCATGGACCATGGACAGACAACAAGGTGATGGCATGGACCATGGCAGACAACAAGGTGATAGCATGGACCATGGACAGACAACAAGGTGATACCATGGACCATGGACAGACAACAAGGTGATAGCATGGACCATGGACAGACAACAAGGTGATAGCCTGGACCATGGACAGACAACAAGGTAATGGTATGGACCATGGACAGGCAACAAGGTCAAGGTATGAACCATGGACAGACAACAAGGTGATGGCATGGACCATGGGCAGACAACAAGGTGATAGCATGGACCATGGACAGACAACAAGGTGATACCATGGACCATGGACAGACAACAAGGTGATAGCATGGACCATGGACAGACAACAAGGTGATAGCCTGGACCATGGACAGACAACAAGGTAATGGTATGGACCATGGACAGGCAACAAGGTTAAGGTATGGACCATGGACAGACAACAAGGTGATGGCATGGACCATGGGCAGACAACAAGGTGATAGCATGGACCATGGACAGACAACAAGGTGATACCATGGACCATGGACAGACAACAAGGTGATAGCATGGACCATGGACAGACAACAAGGTGATAGCCTGGACCATGGACAGACAACAAGGTAATGGTATGGACCATGGACAGGCAACAAGGTCAAGGTATGGACCATGGACAGACAACAAGGTCAAGGTATGGACCATGGACAGATAACAAGGTACTGGTATGGACCATGGACAGGCAACAAGGTGATAGCATGGACCATGGACAGACAACAAGGCGATAGCATGGACCATGGACAGACAACAAGGTGATGAGTTATGACTTGTGCCGAGTTAAGTGTACAGTTGTTCATTGTTGTGTCGAGTTAAGTCTGCAGTTGTTCATTGTTGTGTCGAGTTAGGTGTGCGGTTGTTCATTGTTGTGTCGAGTTAAGAGTGCAGTTGTTCATTTTAGTGTCGAGTTAAGTGTACAGTTGTTCATTGTTGTGTGTGGTTAAGTGTGCAGTTGTTCATTGTTGTGTAGAGTTAAGTGTGCAGTTGTTCATTTTAGTGTCGAGTTAAGTGTACAGTTGTTCATTGTTGTGTGTGGTTAAGTGTGCAGTTGTTCAATGTTGTGTCGAGTTAAGTGTGCAGTTGTTCATTTTAGTGTCGAGTTAGTGTGCAGTTGTTCATTGTTGTGTCGAGTTAAGTGTGCAGTTGTTCATTGTTGTGTCGAGTTAAGTGTGCAGTTGTTCATTGTTGTGTCGAGTTAAGAGTGCAGTTGTTCATTGTTGTATCGAGTTAAGTGTGCAGTTGTTCATTGTTGTGTCAAGTTAAGTGTGCAGTTGTTCATTGTTGTGTCGAGTTAAGTGTGCAGTTGTTCATTGTTGTGTCGAGTTAAGTGTGCAGTTGTTCATTGTTGTATCGAGTTAAGTGTACAGTTGTTCATTGTTGTGTCGAGTTAAGAGTGCAGTTGTTCATTGTTGTGTCGAGTTAAGTGTGCAGTTGTTCATTGTTGTGACGGGTTAAGTGTGCAGTTGTTCATTGTTGTGTAGAGTTAAGTGTGCAGTTGTTCATTGTTGTGTAGAGTTAAGTGTGCAGTTGTTCATTGTTGTGTCGAGTTAAGAGTGCAGTTGTTCATTGTTGTGTCGAGTTAAGTGTACAGTTGTTCATTGTTGTGACGGGTTAAGTGTGCAGTTGTTCATTGTTGTGTCGAGTAAAGTGTGCAGTTGTTCATTGTTGTGTCGAGTTAAGTGTGCAGTTGTTCATTGTTGTGTCGAGTTAAGTGTGCAGTTGTTCATTGTTGTGTCAAGTTAAGTGTGCAGTTGTTCATTGTTGTGTCGAGTAAAGTGTGCAGTTGTTCATTGTTGTGTCGAGTTAAGTGTACAGTTGTTCATTGTTGTGTCGGGTTAAGTGTACAATTGTTCATTGTTGTGTCGGGTTAAGTGTACAGTTGTTCATTGTTGTGTCGAGTTAAGTGTACAGTTGTTCATTGTTGTGTCGGTTTAAGTTTACAGTTGTTCATTGTTGTGTCGGGTTAAGTGTACAGTTGTTCATTGTTGTGTCGAGTTAAGTGTACAATTGTTCATTGTTGTGACGGGTTAAGTGTACAGTTGTTCATTGTTGTGTAGAGTTAAGTGTGCAGTTGTTCATTGTTGTGTATAGTAAGTGTTGACGTAGGTTGTATAGTGTTTTTTGCGTTACAAATGAAAACTGCTTACCGCGTATGGTTCAGCTTATGCTCCTTTTTTAGATCAAGAAGGGACCTTTTTGAAATCAATAATTATTTCCCCGAGATATTCAGCGTTTTGAAATAAAGCGGTTTTTTAGTGTTGAACGGGCGATTTTTCATACTAAAATTTGACCTTAATTAGAACGGAACTGTACTTTAGGAACAATCGATTGTTGTCTACTCGAAATCCTTCGGGTGATGTCGTCTGCAGTTTAGGCGGGAAAAGTCTCGCGGTTTGTCCGAATACCATTGAACGTCACGAAAGCAGACGAACATTTGTAAACATCGTAAGGTCCATTAAGAAACAAAAATGGCTGACTTATTATGTGAAATTTCCGTAGCAAAAGTCAAGGACGATTTGTAACAACTTAAATACAGAGGCATACTATAAAACATGGACAGGTTGTTGTATCTACGTTTTTTCTACTGAATTTTCGTAATAACAAGGTAAAATATAAAATAATGAAAAAATGCTAGCAAACAATTTTTTCCAAGGGGGGTTGGCATTTAGTATAGAGTTAAGTGTGCAGTTGTTCATTGTTGTGTCGAGTTAAGTGTACAGTTGTTCATTGTTGTGTCGAATTAAGTGTGCAGTTGTTCATTGTTGTGTAGAGTTAAGTGTGCAGTTGTTCATTGTTGTGTAGAGTTAAGTGTACAGTTGTTCATTGTTGTGTAGAGTTAAGTGTGCAGTTGTTCATTGTTGTGTAGAGTTAAGTGTGCAGTTGTTCATTGTTGTGTGGGGTTAAGTGTACAGATGTTCAATGTTGTGTAGAGTTAAGTGTGCAGTTGTTCATTGTTGTGACGGGTTAAGTGTGCAGTTGTTCATTGTTGTGTCGAATTAAGTGTGCAGTTGTTCATTGTTGTGTCGAATTAAGTGTGCAGTTGTTCATTGTTGTGTCGAGTTAAGTGTGCAGTTGTTCATTGTTGTGTGGGGTTAAGTGTACAGTTGTTCATTGTTGTGTCGAGTTAAGTGTACAGTTGTTCATTGTTGTGTCGAGTTAAGTGTGCAGTTGTTCATTGTTGTGTCGAGTTAAGTGTACAGTTGTTCATTGTTGTGTCGAATTAAGTGTGCAGTTGTTCATTGTTGTGACGGGTTAAGTGTGCAGTTGTTCATTGTTGTGTCGAATTAAGTGTGCAGTTGTTCATTGTTCTGTGGGGTTAAGTGTACAGATGTTCAATGTTGTGTCGAGTTAAGTGTGCAGTTGTTCATTGTTGTGTCGAGTAAAGTGTGCAGTTGTTCAATGTTGTGTCGAGTTAAGTGTGCAGTTGTTCATTGTTGTGTAGAGTTAAGTGTGCAGTTGTTCATTGTTGTGTCGAGTTAAGTGTGCAGTTGTTCATTGTTGTGACGGGTTAAGTGTGCAGTTGTTCATTGTTGTGACGGGTTAAGTGTGCAGTTGTTCATTGTTGTGTCGAGTTAAGTGTGCAGTTGTTCATTGTTGTGTCGAGTTAAGTGTGCAGTTGTTCATTGTTGTGTAGAGTTAAGTGTGCAGTTGTTCAATGTTGTGTCGAGTTAAGTGTGCAGTTGTTCATTGTTGTGACGGGTTAAGTGTGCAGTTGTTCAATGTTGTGTCGAGTTAAGTGTGCAGTTGTTCATTGTTGTGTCGAGTTAAGTGTGCAGTTGTTCATTGTTGTGACGGGTTAAGTGTGCAGTTGTTCAATGTTGTGTCGAGTTAAGTGTGCAGTTGTTCATTGTTGTGTAGAGTTAAGTGTACAGTTGTTCAATGTTGTGTCGAGTTAAGTGTGCAGTTGTTCAATGTTGTGTCGAGTTAAGTGTGCAGTTGTTCATTGTTGTGTAGAGTTAAGTGTGCAGTTGTTCATTGTTGTGACGGGTTAAGTGTGCAGTTGTTCATTGTTGTGACGGGTTAAGTGTGCAGTTGTTCAATGTTGTGTCGAGTTAAGTGTGCAGTTGTTCAATGTTGTGTCGAGTTAAGTGTGCAGTTGTTCATTGTTGTGTAGAGTTAAGTGTGCAGTTGTTCAATGTTGTGTCAAGTTAAGTGTGCAGTTGTTCATTGTTGTGACGGGTTAAGTGTGCAGTTGTTCATTGTTGTGTCGAGTTAAGTGTGCAGTTGTTCATTGTTGTGTCGAGTTAAGTGTGCAGTTGTTCATTGTTGTGTCAAGTTAAGTGTGCAGTTGTTCATTGTTGTGACGGGTTAAGTGTGCAGTTGTTCATTGTTGTGACGGGTTAAGTGTGCAGTTGTTCATTGTTGTGACGGGTTAAGTGTGCAGTTGTTCATTGTTGTGTCGAGTTAAGTGTGCAGTTGTTCATTGTTGTGTCGAGTTAAGTGTACAGTTGTTCATTGTTGTGTAGAGTTAAGTGTGCAGTTGTTCATTGTTGTGTCGAGTTAAGTGTACAGTTGTTCATTGTTGTGTAGAGTTAAGTGTGCAGTTGTTCATTGTTGTGACGGGTTAAGTGTACAGTTGTTCATTGTTGTGTCGAGTTAAGTGTGCAGTTGTTCATTGTTGTGTAGAGTTAAGTGTGCAGTTGTTCATTGTTGTGACGGGTTAAGTGTACAGTTGTTCATTGTTGTGTCGAGTTAAGTGTACAGTTGTTCATTGTTGTGTAGAGTTAAGTGTGCAGTTGTTCATTGTTGTGACGGGTTAAGTGTACAGTTGTTCATTGTTGTGTAGAGTTAAGTGTGCAGTTGTTCAATGTTGTGTCGAGTTAAGTGTGCAGTTGTTCATTGTTGTGTAGAGTTAAGTGTGCAGTTGTTCATTGTTGTGTAGAGTTAAGTGTGCAGTTGTTCATTGTTGTGTAGAGTTAAGTGTGCAGTTGTTCATTGTTGTGTAGAGTTAAGTGTGCAGTTGTTCAATGTTGTGTCGAGTTAAGTGTGCAGTTGTTCATTGTTGTGTAGAGTTAAGTGTACAGTTGTTCATTGTTGTGTAGAGTTAAGTGTGCAGTTGTTCATTGTTGTGTAGAGTTAAGTGTGCAGTTGTTCATTGTTGTGTAGAGTTAAGTGTGCAGTTGTTCATTGTTGTGTCGAGTTAAGTGTGCAGTTGTTCATTGTTGTGTCGAGTTAAGTGTGCAGTTGTTCATTGTTGTGTCAAGTTAAGTGTGCAGTTGTTCATTGTTGTGACGGGTTAAGTGTGCAGTTGTTCATTGTTGTGACGGGTTAAGTGTGCAGTTGTTCATTGTTGTGTAGAGTTAAGTGTGCAGTTGTTCATTGTTGTGTAGAGTTAAGTGTGCAGTTGTTCATTGTTGTGACAGGTTAAGTGTGCAGTTGTTCATTGTTGTGTGGGGTTAAGTGTACAGTTGTTCATTGTTGTGTCGAGTTAAGTGTGCAGTTGTTCATTGTTGTGACGGGTTAAGTGTGCAGTTGTTCATTGTTGTGACGGGTTAAGTGTACAGTTGTTCATTGTTGTGTCGAGTTAAGTGTGCAGTTGTTCATTGTTGTGTAGAGTTAAGTGTACAGTTGTTCATTGTTGTGACGGGTTAAGTGTGCAGTTGTTCATTGTTGTGACGGGTTAAGTGTGCAGTTGTTCATTGTTGTGTCGAGTTAAGTGTACAGTTGTTCATTGTTGTGACGGGTTAAGTGTGCAGTTGTTCATTGTTGTGTCGAGTTAAGTGTGCAGTTGTTCATTGTTGTGTCGAGTTAAGTGTACAGTTGTTCATTGTTGTGTCGAGTTAAGTGTACAGTTGTTCATTGTTGTGTCGAGTTAAGTGTACAGTTGTTCATTGTTGTGACGGGTTAAGTGTGCAGTTGTTCAATGTTGTGTCGAGTTAAGTGTGCAGTTGTTCAATGTTGTGTCGAGTTAAGTGTACAGTTGTTCATTGTTGTGTCGAGTTAAGTGTGCAGTTGTTCATTGTTGTGTGGTGTTGAGTGTGCAGTTGTTCATTGTTGTGGGCGGCCCTATGAACAATCATTGTAAATATATATGCAAAATTTGAAACTTAATTGTTTTTGTTACTTTTCATTATCATAATTGGTTTAAAAAAAAGCAAGTGTGGACTGTAAGCAAGCTCACAAAGCGATTCCCCCGCTTTGCTTTTAAGTCCTATTATCTCCCCTTAATGATATCCGAGGCCAATTAAAATCCTTTATGCACATCTTCATGATAATGTACTTCATTTATGCTAAGTTTGATTAAATTTCATAAAGCGGTAAAGGATGAGTTGCGCTTACAAGGGATGTTGACAGACGGACGGACAGACAGACAGGCTGATTCCTATATACTACCCAAAGAAGTTTGCGGTTTATAAGAATTATCCTGAAATCTCATTATCCTCAGGAGGGTTTTGCCAACCTGACCCAACACCATAGCTCTTCGGCCAAATAGAACCTCGCGCGCCCTTAACTATAATTCTATGATCGGCTTGAATGTCCTTAATTAAATTAAAAACATGTAACACGTAAAACGTTTATGTGTGTGTATGTTAGGAAGAAAGCGCCAAGCCTAATTTTTGGTATTTAAAACCGGAAGTAAACTGTATTATCAATACACATTTTAATACTAAAAGAACTAGAAATTTCCTCCATTTACAATAGTATTGTTCGACAGATAAAAACTATACTAGTATAGATTAACTGAATAGCTCCTGTCACAGTTAGCCATGCTTTTTGTCGTGTCGGTTTTGATGTTCTTTTTTTTCCTTATGACCATGATGTTTTTCTCTCTTTTTAGATCCTGATTCAGAACTAGGAATTTGAGGTTGTGTGTTATAGCTGTGTCCTTGTTTTTTCGTATCCGCATCCTTATGTTTTTTTCGACTAGCTAAAATCACTGATATTACGCATACTGCGTCACCTTCATTCCTACAAAATATTAAAAATGTATACAATAAATTACTGCTTTTAAAAGTTGTCAATAGCAGAAATAAAAGACCAATAGTTTAGACCTGGTCCAGGTCAAGGTGTTCATTATTTCTTACTATTGACCAAGTTCACCAACAATACAGAATCAAATCGTCTTATTACATCGAATAAAACAGTTTAAGTATTTTTAACAATATAAAAAAAAATCATAAGAAAAATAATAATTTAGGTGTTTATCGTTTTAAATAACAAAAAATCTTAAACATTTTTTGCAGTCCGAACACTGTATTAGAAGTTAACTGTATTGTTTTTGAAGATTTGCTGGCATCCTTTGGTGATTTGATGGTTGGAAATTGAGTTTACTGACGACGCGTAAGCGGAGCCATTAAACGGATATTTCCGACCATCACCAATCTAATGCTTCGCCATAAAAAACTAAATTAACTGATTAAAATTGGAATTGTTTATTTACTGGAAATAACGTTTGCGCTTGCATTAATTTTTGACGGCATCAACCTTGATAATCTCCACACAAAGGATTCTGGGTATCCTACGTCAACACAATCACCTCTGCCATACCATTGGTTGACATTGTGAGAAATATCTCTTATGGCGGGTAAGCTTCGCGTACAAATGCATGAATTGCAATGTAAAACTTTGAACAGTGTATAAACAGACTATATAAAAATAAATAAGATCTCGTATATTAATTTACAAACGTTGTTGTATATTATTTTACAAACTGTGTTGTATACTGTTTATTTTACAAATATTGTACTTGTTTTTACAAGTGTCACGGACAGACGACAAATGTAGTCCCGCAGTAAATAGAGAATGACGTGTGGCAGAGGTTATATCTGGGAACCGCTTATGAGAAGGCGTTACGTCACCAATAGAATGCAGAGGCAGTGTCAAGTGCTCTCAAGTAAAGTCACGAATTCAAAAGCATAGCATCGCATTTGATATTGGTACGGCGCAATGCTAATCAGGATCGCATAGCGATCTTGTTCACCTTGCAGTTGTGGCTTTACGGCAGTGGGTTCGCGGGCCGCTTAAGGCCCCTGGAAGCTCTGGGGGTAAATAGTGTAAAATCCTGCATTGTGGCGATTTCCTAGCACTTAATCTCATGTCTTAAAAGATGGGTTTCGTGAGCAATATTTTATTTTTTTATTTCTGAAAATTATTGGTTTGGCATGCTATCTGCAAAAGTTATTGGTACCGCGGAAGCCGTACCTGCCGTACCGGCTGCTATGCCTATGCGAATAATACAATGGGCGAAGCTCGCATTAAACCTGCGGCTAAAAATAGATCATAATACTAAACTAACACAGTTCTAAACGAGGCTGACTACAGCAGAATGGGTTTGTTTTTGTTTGTTTGATGGTGTTTAACGCCACTTTCAGCTATATCATGGTGTTTAGTTTTTATTGGGGGAGGAAGCCGGAGTACCCGGACAAAACCCCCGACCTGCGGTAGGAAAAAATGGCAATCCTTGTCAATTAAGATTGGAGTAGAGTACACCCTGCCTGCAGTGAGAATCGAACCCGCAATCTCAGTGTTGACAGACCACGTGATCAATAGTAGACGAACTACCTTGACCACTCGGTAACCGAGGCTTTGCGGATTATATTTAAGGTCCGGCATTAACTTTCCACTGATAACGAGGCTCATGGATAATTTTCATGAATATCTAGTGAAGGCAAAAGAAAAGGATGCCACCATTAAAAAAATATTAGAGAACTTCAAATTTTTGTTAAAAATTGGCGCATAGCAGTTGAGCAAAGGAAAATTGTAAAAGCTGATTCTTCAGACATAAGTCTTCTCATTGCATCCATCTTATTATCTACAGCTGTTTTTCCTGCCCTGAATAGTTTGACAGTTGATTTCAACAAATACTAGAACCAAAAATACAAAAACATTTATAAATCATTAAATACAAAAGTTGAATGAAACTGTTGACTACCGTATTTGGTTGACGTTTTATACATGGTACGTTATACATTTACATCTATATTTGTACTTTAAATTCACTACACATGCCTACAAATATGTAGTCTTAGATTACGATAGTCGATAGTACGTTTCTTTTCTACTAAAGAATTAAAATGCAAATTATGCCACAGCGAAGGACAGGTTTGTAGTATGCTAGATTTTCTGATCGACAACATATTTGTAACTTTTGGGGGAAGTTTTTCATTAGACAATCGGAATGGGTACAAACTATGCCCCATTCCTCGCCTATTTGTTCGATAATGATTTTTCTCCGGGATAAACTTATAAACCAAGGTTACAAGAAAAGATCACTCGTCTGCGCCTTGGCTGCAGATAGTTTTTCCAATTTTAAATTCAGTGTACATTGAACATGCTACGATGATTGTTGAATACACCTATTACTGACTAGTGGTATATGATACCCATTCATTTTAATCAATTAACAAATTCACATACTATAGTTATGAAAGCGGGAGGTTTGGCATGCCATAAAACCTGTCCTGACCCACAATTTCTTTAGAAATGCCCAAACCTAGTCGGGACCATTGCTGTATTTTTTGTTATTGGTTCTGGAGTTGCAGTTTTCTCGTACTTTTATTTGCGGATTTAACAGTTTCATCGGTGACCGGTATTTTGTTATTAACTTCAAGAATGACAATAGATAATAAATAAACTAAGTAAAGTTTTAAAAATCGCCTTGTTTGATTTTTATTTGTTTTTTTTAAACATAAGAATTTTTTATATGTTTTAATATTTACAAATTAACATGAATAATACAAATAAAATATCTTATCCTGCCATGCAAATACATGTATCATTAGTTGTCAGTACTTCAACGTTCTTGTGCAATTATATAAGTTGAATAATGTTTTCTGATAAAATTCTATTTAATTGTTTGTTATTATATCTTTATTTTTTAGTTTTCAAGAGTTACCAAAATTATAGCCTTATGATATTAATTGATTGAAAAAAATAATAATAACCATTTTTGTGAAATGTCTCTGATTGGATAAAACATCACCCATTAGCTATACAAAATTCTTCTTACCAGGATCATATCAAATAATACGATTTAAATATACCCTAAAACAAAATAATGATTTTCATTCTTCCCTTCTGTCCTAGAATAAAAACACCCCTTTTTTAAATTTGGCTATAGGAACTAGGCCACTTATACACATTGTTTGTAAGGAAATTTTGTTATTCCATAAGGGTCTGGTAAAATAAAATATAAACAGCTGTTCGATGTAAAACAGCAATTTTATTGCTATTTTTCACATAATAAGACAATGCAACATCAGTAAATTGAAAAGATCAATTCACAATAAAATGTATAAATTTAACAAAATGAACTCTTTATTTATTATTTCAACATACACTAACATGTAGTTAATGTTCTGCCCACAGGAACTTGGGCTCACGATTGTTTTTTTGGAATACAATCTCAATAAATTCAATGTATGAATCTTTTCTAAGTTTAAAAATGGCACAAGTTTTATTTACATGAATCCCCACGTTTTTGTTTAAAGTATACAGTTCCGAGTGTCCAGTCTGGAATGTCCATTTAATATTTTTTATAACTACTACTTAACTTTTACTATGTAACATCATTATTTTATCAAACAAGTGTAGACACAGAAAAATGTCTCGCCTGCATTCCGCATCAGTAACGAAAAAAAAATTACGTCATAAGCATTACGTAAATAGTATTAAATTGTTATTATTTTAAATATACAATGCATGGTTACAGAGAAACGGGCCTAATCCAAAAACTTTAACTTAGTCACTGGACCGTGAAATTGAGGTCGTGGTCAGTTGAAACCTATGAGACACTCATGTACTAATCATTATCAACCTATATACTGTCATTCTATTATGCATGGTTACAGAGGAACTGCCATAATAAAAAACTTTAACATAGTCGCTGGACCGTGAAATTGAGGTCAAGGTCAGGTGACACTACCAGACAGTCATGTACTAGTCACCAGCAACCTATATACCAAATATTGTCATCCTACCATGCGTGGTAACAGAGAAACTGCCGTAACCCAAAAACTTTAACATAGTCGCTGGACCGTGAAATTGAGGTCAAGGTCAGGTGACACTACCAGACAGTCATGTACTAGTCATCAGCAACCTATATACCATATATTGTCACTCTACCATGCATGGTTACAGAGGAATTGGCGTAACACAAAAATATTAACGTAGTCGCTGGACAGTGAAATTGCGGTCAAGGTCAGGTGAAACCTCCCAGACAGTCATGAACTATTCATCAGCAACCTGTATACCAAATATTGTCATTTTACCATGCGTGGTAACAGAGGAACTGCCATAACCCAAAAACTTAAACGTATTCGCTGGACCGTGAAATTTAGGTCAAGGTCAGGTGACAGGTGACTGACTGGCAAGTACTCATCATAGGCCACTGGTCCGATTTGATGGACCTACGTAGGGCTTTGGCTTACAAAGATATGAACCAAGATGTCCAAGTGTTATGGCGCCGCCGCCGCCGGATTCCCATACATATGTCTCGATTCCATCGTTGCAGGCGAGACAAAAATTTATGATTTCTGTATTGGCCTAGTTATCAGTGCAAGGCTTGCTGTATTTGCCTGAGGCGCATCCAAAGGACTCAGGTGTCCAAAGACCAAAAACTAGACCAATACAGATCAAATCAGGCCAGTAGCGGTTCGTAATATATCGGGCAGTTTAACTGTTATCTACGTGAATATTTTAATAGTTACCTAATAGCGAGCATCGCAGATGCGAGCTATACAGTTGCATGCGTGTGTGTAAAAAAAGTCACGTGATCCATATGAACAAATCCAATATATTCAGGTATCAATGTACTATTGCATAACGGTATGGGCGCAGCCATTTTATGAGCACAAAGTAAAGCGTGAAAAAACTGTCAGGTTAAACGCGATTGGTCAATAATGATTGTTAAAGTAAAAATATTTTGGAAAGAAATGCAATCTTTGGTATGAAATTACACAAAAAAGGAGTTTTATACACATTTAGGAGGAAGAAATCAAATTTCGAATACGTAGGGGCACCTCGAGGAAATTTGAAAAAAATGAGACTCCCCCTTTTTGACCTTCATTTTTCAGCCAGAAAAGCAATGCGAACCTATATTTTTAATAACACCGAATAAACCCCCTATTCTTTAACATAAATAATCTCTCTTAATTTAACATCAAATTAACTTTGTCTTCCAACGAAATAATAATCGAAAAGGGGTACCCCATATGGAAAATAACATAGAAAGGCCATTGGTCCATTGTATTCTATACATGTTTCTTTTGGCATTTGAATTCGGCAAATTTTACTTTAAGCGCATAAATTCTGCATAAAATCATAGATTATTACAAAATTCATTGTTTATATTCACGTTTTCATTAGCTATAGTCTATTTCATGAAACATGCTATTTTCAATGCAACGTTAGGGGTGGGAATGATAAAACAATGACTGAAAGGCTCGTGGTCAATGTGTACACTACATTTGGAGTTTGTATGTTACAGGACGCATAAACCAGCAAATTTAGTCTAATTCAGTGATTCAAATTGAACTTTTGACAATTATAAAAGAACTCTGATCTTTACGTTTTTTCAGCCCTAGTCTGACTTTCTGGTTGTGTTATAATAATGGGCGATAATTTCACAAATGTTAAACGATTTCGAAACGCTGTTTACAAATCACCGAAGTAAAGTCCAGCATTCAACCATAATGTTGTACTATGAAATTTAGGTCAGTTTTGAACAAGTTATAGTCTGTTTCAAAAACCGTTAATTTTCGGAAGATCATTTAGACCGCATTTCGTTCGTTCAATTGTGGACCCTGAATGAAAATTCAAGATAGAACAATCGTCGAACATAGGCATCTACACATGCTATGTGAAAAACACCAACAGGAAAGATAAAAAACATCAATTTTGAAGCGCAACACAAACTGGGGAGAAAAAAACTACTTGCAAAAACGCGCCTTTTTTTCTAGGGGTGGCCTTTAAAAAACGGCACTTAAAGCATAAAGGAACATCGATGTATATGCCCAACTACATACAAGTTTTGTAATTGAATCAACAGTACTAAAGGTATGCAATTTGCTTAATTCTGCATCCATTTAATATCTCTATAGGTATCAATGTACTATTGCATAACGGTATGGGCGCAGCCATTTTATGAGCACAAAGTAAAGCGTGAAAAAACTGTCAGGTTAAACGCGATTGGTCAATAATGATTGTTAAAGTAAAAATATTTTGGAAAGAAATGCAATCTTTGGTATGAAATTACACAAAAAAGGAGTTTTATACACATTTAGGAGGAAGAAATCAAATTTCGAATACGTAGGGGCACCTCGAGGAAATTTGAAAAAAATGAGACTCCCCCTTTTTGACCTTCATTTTTCAGCCAGAAAAGCAATGCGAACCTATATTTTTAATAACACCGAATAAACCCCCTATTCTTTAACATAAATAATCTCTCTTAATTTAACATCAAATTAACTTTGTCTTCCAACGAAATAATAATCGAAAAGGGGTACCCCATATGGAAAATAACATAGAAAGGCCATTGGTCCATTGTATTCTATACATGTTTCTTTTGGCATTTGAATTCGGCAAATTTTACTTTAAGCGCATAAATTCTGCATAAAATCATAGATTATTACAAAATTCATTGTTTATATTCACGTTTTCATTAGCTATAGTCTATTTCATGAAACATGCTATTTTCAATGCAACGTTAGGGGTGGGAATGATAAAACAATGACTGAAAGGCTCGTGGTCAATGTGTACACTACATTTGGAGTTTGTATGTTACAGGACGCATAAACCAGCAAATTTAGTCTAATTCAGTGATTCAAATTGAACTTTTGACAATTATAAAAGAACTCTGATCTTTACGTTTTTTCAGCCCTAGTCTGACTTTCTGGTTGTGTTATAATAATGGGCGATAATTTCACAAATGTTAAACGATTTCGAAACGCTGTTTACAAATCACCGAAGTAAAGTCCAGCATTCAACCATAATGTTGTACTATGAAATTTAGGTCAGTTTTGAACAAGTTATAGTCTGTTTCAAAAACCGTTAATTTTCGGAAGATCATTTAGACCGCATTTCGTTCGTTCAATTGTGGACCCTGAATGAAAATTCAAGATAGAACAATCGTCGAACATAGGCATCTACACATGCTATGTGAAAAACACCAACAGGAAAGATAAAAAACATCAATTTTGAAGCGCAACACAAACTGGGGAGAAAAAAACTACTTGCAAAAACGCGCCTTTTTTTCTAGGGGTGGCCTTTAAAAAACGGCACTTAAAGCATAAAGGAACATCGATGTATATGCCCAACTACATACAAGTTTTGTAATTGAATCAACAGTACTAAAGGTATGCAATTTGCTTAATTCTGCATCCATTTAATATCTCTATAGGTATCAATGTACTATTGCATAACGGTATGGGCGCAGCCATTTTATGAGCACAAAGTAAAGCGTGAAAAAACTGTCAGGTTAAACGCGATTGGTCAATAATGATTGTTAAAGTAAAAATATTTTGGAAAGAAATGCAATCTTTGGTATGAAATTACACAAAAAAGGAGTTTTATACACATTTAGGAGGAGGAAGAAATCAAATTTCGAATACGTAGGGGCACCTCGAGGAAATTTGAAAAAAATGAGACTCCCCCTTTTTGACCTTCATTTTTCAGCCAGAAAAGCAATGCGAACCTATATTTTTAATAACACCGAATAAACCCCCTATTCTTTAACATAAATAATCTCTCTTAATTTAACATCAAATTAACTTTGTCTTCCAACGAAATAATAATCGAAAAGGGGTACCCCATATGGAAAATAACATAGAAAGGCCATTGGTCCATTGTATTCTATACATGTTTCTTTTGGCATTTGAATTCGGCAAATTTTACTTTAAGCGCATAAATTCTGCATAAAATCATAGATTATTACAAAATTCATTGTTTATATTCACGTTTTCATTAGCTATAGTCTATTTCATGAAACATGCTATTTTCAATGCAACGTTAGGGGTGGGAATGATAAAACAATGACTGAAAGGCTCGTGGTCAATGTGTACACTACATTTGGAGTTTGTATGTTACAGGACGCATAAACCAGCAAATTTAGTCTAATTCAGTGATTCAAATTGAACTTTTGACAATTATAAAAGAACTCTGATCTTTACGTTTTTTCAGCCCTAGTCTGACTTTCTGGTTGTGTTATAATAATGGGCGATAATTTCACAAATGTTAAACGATTTCGAAACGCTGTTTACAAATCACCGAAGTAAAGTCCAGCATTCAACCATAATGTTGTACTATGAAATTTAGGTCAGTTTTGAACAAGTTATAGTCTGTTTCAAAAACCGTTAATTTTCGGAAGATCATTTAGACCGCATTTCGTTCGTTCAATTGTGGACCCTGAATGAAAATTCAAGATAGAACAATCGTCGAACATAGGCATCTACACATGCTATGTGAAAAACACCAACAGGAAAGATAAAAAACATCAATTTTGAAGCGCAACACAAACTGGGGAGAAAAAAACTACTTGCAAAAACGCGCCTTTTTTTCTAGGGGTGGCCTTTAAAAAACGGCACTTAAAGCATAAAGGAACATCGATGTATATGCCCAACTACATACAAGTTTTGTAATTGAATCAACAGTACTAAAGGTATGCAATTTGCTTAATTCTGCATCCATTTAATATCTCTATAGGTATCAATGTACTATTGCATAACGGTATGGGCGCAGCCATTTTATGAGCACAAAGTAAAGCGTGAAAAAACTGTCAGGTTAAACGCGATTGGTCAATAATGATTGTTAAAGTAAAAATATTTTGGAAAGAAATGCAATCTTTGGTATGAAATTACACAAAAAAGGAGTTTTATACACATTTAGGAGGAAGAAATCAAATTTCGAATACGTAGGGGCACCTCGAGGAAATTTGAAAAAAATGAGACTCCCCCTTTTTGACCTTCATTTTTCAGCCAGAAAAGCAATGCGAACCTATATTTTTAATAACACCGAATAAACCCCCTATTCTTTAACATAAATAATCTCTCTTAATTTAACATCAAATTAACTTTGTCTTCCAACGAAATAATAATCGAAAAGGGGTACCCCATATGGAAAATAACATAGAAAGGCCATTGGTCCATTGTATTCTATACATGTTTCTTTTGGCATTTGAATTCGGCAAATTTTACTTTAAGCGCATAAATTCTGCATAAAATCATAGATTATTACAAAATTCATTGTTTATATTCACGTTTTCATTAGCTATAGTCTATTTCATGAAACATGCTATTTTCAATGCAACGTTAGGGGTGGGAATGATAAAACAATGACTGAAAGGCTCGTGGTCAATGTGTACACTACATTTGGAGTTTGTATGTTACAGGACGCATAAACCAGCAAATTTAGTCTAATTCAGTGATTCAAATTGAACTTTTGACAATTATAAAAGAACTCTGATCTTTACGTTTTTTCAGCCCTAGTCTGACTTTCTGGTTGTGTTATAATAATGGGCGATAATTTCACAAATGTTAAACGATTTCGAAACGCTGTTTACAAATCACCGAAGTAAAGTCCAGCATTCAACCATAATGTTGTACTATGAAATTTAGGTCAGTTTTGAACAAGTTATAGTCTGTTTCAAAAACCGTTAATTTTCGGAAGATCATTTAGACCGCATTTCGTTCGTTCAATTGTGGACCCTGAATGAAAATTCAAGATAGAACAATCGTCGAACATAGGCATCTACACATGCTATGTGAAAAACACCAACAGGAAAGATAAAAAACATCAATTTTGAAGCGCAACACAAACTGGGGAGAAAAAAACTACTTGCAAAAACGCGCCTTTTTTTCTAGGGGTGGCCTTTAAAAAACGGCACTTAAAGCATAAAGGAACATCGATGTATATGCCCAACTACATACAAGTTTTGTAATTGAATCAACAGTACTAAAGGTATGCAATTTGCTTAATTCTGCATCCATTTAATATCTCTATAGGTATCAATGTACTATTGCATAACGGTATGGGCGCAGCCATTTTATGAGCACAAAGTAAAGCGTGAAAAAACTGTCAGGTTAAACGCGATTGGTCAATAATGATTGTTAAAGTAAAAATATTTTGGAAAGAAATGCAATCTTTGGTATGAAATTACACAAAAAAGGAGTTTTATACACATTTAGGAGGAGGAAGAAATCAAATTTCGAATACGTAGGGGCACCTCGAGGAAATTTGAAAAAAATGAGACTCCCCCTTTTTGACCTTCATTTTTCAGCCAGAAAAGCAATGCGAACCTATATTTTTAATAACACCGAATAAACCCCCTATTCTTTAACATAAATAATCTCTCTTAATTTAACATCAAATTAACTTTGTCTTCCAACGAAATAATAATCGAAAAGGGGTACCCCATATGGAAAATAACATAGAAAGGCCATTGGTCCATTGTATTCTATACATGTTTCTTTTGGCATTTGAATTCGGCAAATTTTACTTTAAGCGCATAAATTCTGCATAAAATCATAGATTATTACAAAATTCATTGTTTATATTCACGTTTTCATTAGCTATAGTCTATTTCATGAAACATGCTATTTTCAATGCAACGTTAGGGGTGGGAATGATAAAACAATGACTGAAAGGCTCGTGGTCAATGTGTACACTACATTTGGAGTTTGTATGTTACAGGACGCATAAACCAGCAAATTTAGTCTAATTCAGTGATTCAAATTGAACTTTTGACAATTATAAAAGAACTCTGATCTTTACGTTTTTTCAGCCCTAGTCTGACTTTCTGGTTGTGTTATAATAATGGGCGATAATTTCACAAATGTTAAACGATTTCGAAACGCTGTTTACAAATCACCGAAGTAAAGTCCAGCATTCAACCATAATGTTGTACTATGAAATTTAGGTCAGTTTTGAACAAGTTATAGTCTGTTTCAAAAACCGTTAATTTTCGGAAGATCATTTAGACCGCATTTCGTTCGTTCAATTGTGGACCCTGAATGAAAATTCAAGATAGAACAATCGTCGAACATAGGCATCTACACATGCTATGTGAAAAACACCAACAGGAAAGATAAAAAACATCAATTTTGAAGCGCAACACAAACTGGGGAGAAAAAAACTACTTGCAAAAACGCGCCTTTTTTTCTAGGGGTGGCCTTTAAAAAACGGCACTTAAAGCATAAAGGAACATCGATGTATATGCCCAACTACATACAAGTTTTGTAATTGAATCAACAGTACTAAAGGTATGCAATTTGCTTAATTCTGCATCCATTTAATATCTCTATAGGTATCAATGTACTATTGCATAACGGTATGGGCGCAGCCATTTTATGAGCACAAAGTAAAGCGTGAAAAAACTGTCAGGTTAAACGCGATTGGTCAATAATGATTGTTAAAGTAAAAATATTTTGGAAAGAAATGCAATCTTTGGTATGAAATTACACAAAAAAGGAGTTTTATACACATTTAGGAGGAAGAAATCAAATTTCGAATACGTAGGGGCACCTCGAGGAAATTTGAAAAAAATGAGACTCCCCCTTTTTGACCTTCATTTTTCAGCCAGAAAAGCAATGCGAACCTATATTTTTAATAACACCGAATAAACCCCCTATTCTTTAACATAAATAATCTCTCTTAATTTAACATCAAATTAACTTTGTCTTCCAACGAAATAATAATCGAAAAGGGGTACCCCATATGGAAAATAACATAGAAAGGCCATTGGTCCATTGTATTCTATACATGTTTCTTTTGGCATTTGAATTCGGCAAATTTTACTTTAAGCGCATAAATTCTGCATAAAATCATAGATTATTACAAAATTCATTGTTTATATTCACGTTTTCATTAGCTATAGTCTATTTCATGAAACATGCTATTTTCAATGCAACGTTAGGGGTGGGAATGATAAAACAATGACTGAAAGGCTCGTGGTCAATGTGTACACTACATTTGGAGTTTGTATGTTACAGGACGCATAAACCAGCAAATTTAGTCTAATTCAGTGATTCAAATTGAACTTTTGACAATTATAAAAGAACTCTGATCTTTACGTTTTTTCAGCCCTAGTCTGACTTTCTGGTTGTGTTATAATAATGGGCGATAATTTCACAAATGTTAAACGATTTCGAAACGCTGTTTACAAATCACCGAAGTAAAGTCCAGCATTCAACCATAATGTTGTACTATGAAATTTAGGTCAGTTTTGAACAAGTTATAGTCTGTTTCAAAAACCGTTAATTTTCGGAAGATCATTTAGACCGCATTTCGTTCGTTCAATTGTGGACCCTGAATGAAAATTCAAGATAGAACAATCGTCGAACATAGGCATCTACACATGCTATGTGAAAAACACCAACAGGAAAGATAAAAAACATCAATTTTGAAGCGCAACACAAACTGGGGAGAAAAAAACTACTTGCAAAAACGCGCCTTTTTTTCGAGGGGTGGCCTTTAAAAAACGGCACTTAAAGCATAAAGGAACATCGATGTATATGCCCAACTACATACAAGTTTTGTAATTGAATCAACAGTACTAAAGGTATGCAATTTGCTTAATTCTGCATCCATTTAATATCTCTATAGGTATCAATGTACTATTGCATAACGGTATGGGCGCAGCCATTTTATGAGCACAAAGTAAAGCGTGAAAAAACTGTCAGGTTAAACGCGATTGGTCAATAATGATTGTTAAAGTAAAAATATTTTGGAAAGAAATGCAATCTTTGGTATGAAATTACACAAAAAAGGAGTTTTATACACATTTAGGAGGAAGAAATCAAATTTCGAATACGTAGGGGCACCTCGAGGAAATTTGAAAAAAATGAGACTCCCCCTTTTTGACCTTCATTTTTCAGCCAGAAAAGCAATGCGAACCTATATTTTTAATAACACCGAATAAACCCCCTATTCTTTAACATAAATAATCTCTCTTAATTTAACATCAAATTAACTTTGTCTTCCAACGAAATAATAATCGAAAAGGGGTACCCCATATGGAAAATAACATAGAAAGGCCATTGGTCCATTGTATTCTATACATGTTTCTTTTGGCATTTGAATTCGGCAAATTTTACTTTAAGCGCATAAATTCTGCATAAAATCATAGATTATTACAAAATTCATTGTTTATATTCACGTTTTCATTAGCTATAGTCTATTTCATGAAACATGCTATTTTCAATGCAACGTTAGGGGTGGGAATGATAAAACAATGACTGAAAGGCTCGTGGTCAATGTGTACACTACATTTGGAGTTTGTATGTTACAGGACGCATAAACCAGCAAATTTAGTCTAATTCAGTGATTCAAATTGAACTTTTGACAATTATAAAAGAACTCTGATCTTTACGTTTTTTCAGCCCTAGTCTGACTTTCTGGTTGTGTTATAATAATGGGCGATAATTTCACAAATGTTAAACGATTTCGAAACGCTGTTTACAAATCACCGAAGTAAAGTCCAGCATTCAACCATAATGTTGTACTATGAAATTTAGGTCAGTTTTGAACAAGTTATAGTCTGTTTCAAAAACCGTTAATTTTCGGAAGATCATTTAGACCGCATTTCGTTCGTTCAATTGTGGACCCTGAATGAAAATTCAAGATAGAACAATCGTCGAACATAGGCATCTACACATGCTATGTGAAAAACACCAACAGGAAAGATAAAAAACATCAATTTTGAAGCGCAACACAAACTGGGGAGAAAAAAACTACTTGCAAAAACGCGCCTTTTTTCTAGGGGTGGCCTTTAAAAAACGGCACTTAAAGCATAAAGGAACATCGATGTATATGCCCAACTACATACAAGTTTTGTAATTGAATCAACAGTACTAAAGGTATGCAATTTGCTTAATTCTGCATCCATTTAATATCTCTATAGGTATCAATGTACTATTGCATAACGGTATGGGCGCAGCCATTTTATGAGCACAAAGTAAAGCGTGAAAAAACTGTCAGGTTAAACGCGATTGGTCAATAATGATTGTTAAAGTAAAAATATTTTGGAAAGAAATGCAATCTTTGGTATGAAATTACACAAAAAAGGAGTTTTATACACATTTAGGAGGAGGAAGAAATCAAATTTCGAATACGTAGGGGCACCTCGAGGAAATTTGAAAAAAATGAGACTCCCCCTTTTTGACCTTCATTTTTCAGCCAGAAAAGCAATGCGAACCTATATTTTTAATAACACCGAATAAACCCCCTATTCTTTAACATAAATAATCTCTCTTAATTTAACATCAAATTAACTTTGTCTTCCAACGAAATAATAATCGAAAAGGGGTACCCCATATGGAAAATAACATAGAAAGGCCATTGGTCCATTGTATTCTATACATGTTTCTTTTGGCATTTGAATTCGGCAAATTTTACTTTAAGCGCATAAATTCTGCATAAAATCATAGATTATTACAAAATTCATTGTTTATATTCACGTTTTCATTAGCTATAGTCTATTTCATGAAACATGCTATTTTCAATGCAACGTTAGGGGTGGGAATGATAAAACAATGACTGAAAGGCTCGTGGTCAATGTGTACACTACATTTGGAGTTTGTATGTTACAGGACGCATAAACCAGCAAATTTAGTCTAATTCAGTGATTCAAATTGAACTTTTGACAATTATAAAAGAACTCTGATCTTTACGTTTTTTCAGCCCTAGTCTGACTTTCTGGTTGTGTTATAATAATGGGCGATAATTTCACAAATGTTAAACGATTTCGAAACGCTGTTTACAAATCACCGAAGTAAAGTCCAGCATTCAACCATAATGTTGTACTATGAAATTTAGGTCAGTTTTGAACAAGTTATAGTCTGTTTCAAAAACCGTTAATTTTCGGAAGATCATTTAGACCGCATTTCGTTCGTTCAATTGTGGACCCTGAATGAAAATTCAAGATAGAACAATCGTCGAACATAGGCATCTACACATGCTATGTGAAAAACACCAACAGGAAAGATAAAAAACATCAATTTTGAAGCGCAACACAAACTGGGGAGAAAAAAACTACTTGCAAAAACGCGCCTTTTTTTCTAGGGGTGGCCTTTAAAAAACGGCACTTAAAGCATAAAGGAACATCGATGTATATGCCCAACTACATACAAGTTTTGTAATTGAATCAACAGTACTAAAGGTATGCAATTTGCTTAATTCTGCATCCATTTAATATCTCTATAGGTATCAATGTACTATTGCATAACGGTATGGGCGCAGCCATTTTATGAGCACAAAGTAAAGCGTGAAAAAACTGTCAGGTTAAACGCGATTGGTCAATAATGATTGTTAAAGTAAAAATATTTTGGAAAGAAATGCAATCTTTGGTATGAAATTACACAAAAAAGGAGTTTTATACACATTTAGGAGGAGGAAGAAATCAAATTTCGAATACGTAGGGGCACCTCGAGGAAATTTGAAAAAAATGAGACTCCCCCTTTTTGACCTTCATTTTTCAGCCAGAAAAGCAATGCGAACCTATATTTTTAATAACACCGAATAAACCCCCTATTCTTTAACATAAATAATCTCTCTTAATTTAACATCAAATTAACTTTGTCTTCCAACGAAATAATAATCGAAAAGGGGTACCCCATATGGAAAATAACATAGAAAGGCCATTGGTCCATTGTATTCTATACATGTTTCTTTTGGCATTTGAATTCGGCAAATTTTACTTTAAGCGCATAAATTCTGCATAAAATCATAGATTATTACAAAATTCATTGTTTATATTCACGTTTTCATTAGCTATAGTCTATTTCATGAAACATGCTATTTTCAATGCAACGTTAGGGGTGGGAATGATAAAACAATGACTGAAAGGCTCGTGGTCAATGTGTACACTACATTTGGAGTTTGTATGTTACAGGACGCATAAACCAGCAAATTTAGTCTAATTCAGTGATTCAAATTGAACTTTTGACAATTATAAAAGAACTCTGATCTTTACGTTTTTTCAGCCCTAGTCTGACTTTCTGGTTGTGTTATAATAATGGGCGATAATTTCACAAATGTTAAACGATTTCGAAACGCTGTTTACAAATCACCGAAGTAAAGTCCAGCATTCAACCATAATGTTGTACTATGAAATTTAGGTCAGTTTTGAACAAGTTATAGTCTGTTTCAAAAACCGTTAATTTTCGGAAGATCATTTAGACCGCATTTCGTTCGTTCAATTGTGGACCCTGAATGAAAATTCAAGATAGAACAATCGTCGAACATAGGCATCTACACATGCTATGTGAAAAACACCAACAGGAAAGATAAAAAACATCAATTTTGAAGCGCAACACAAACTGGGGAGAAAAAAACTACTTGCAAAAACGCGCCTTTTTTTCTAGGGGTGGCCTTTAAAAAACGGCACTTAAAGCATAAAGGAACATCGATGTATATGCCCAACTACATACAAGTTTTGTAATTGAATCAACAGTACTAAAGGTATGCAATTTGCTTAATTCTGCATCCATTTAATATCTCTATAGGTATCAATGTACTATTGCATAACGGTATGGGCGCAGCCATTTTATGAGCACAAAGTAAAGCGTGAAAAAACTGTCAGGTTAAACGCGATTGGTCAATAATGATTGTTAAAGTAAAAATATTTTGGAAAGAAATGCAATCTTTGGTATGAAATTACACAAAAAAGGAGTTTTATACACATTTAGGAGGAAGAAATCAAATTTCGAATACGTAGGGGCACCTCGAGGAAATTTGAAAAAAATGAGACTCCCCCTTTTTGACCTTCATTTTTCAGCCAGAAAAGCAATGCGAACCTATATTTTTAATAACACCGAATAAACCCCCTATTCTTTAACATAAATAATCTCTCTTAATTTAACATCAAATTAACTTTGTCTTCCAACGAAATAATAATCGAAAAGGGGTACCCCATATGGAAAATAACATAGAAAGGCCATTGGTCCATTGTATTCTATACATGTTTCTTTTGGCATTTGAATTCGGCAAATTTTACTTTAAGCGCATAAATTCTGCATAAAATCATAGATTATTACAAAATTCATTGTTTATATTCACGTTTTCATTAGCTATAGTCTATTTCATGAAACATGCTATTTTCAATGCAACGTTAGGGGTGGGAATGATAAAACAATGACTGAAAGGCTCGTGGTCAATGTGTACACTACATTTGGAGTTTGTATGTTACAGGACGCATAAACCAGCAAATTTAGTCTAATTCAGTGATTCAAATTGAACTTTTGACAATTATAAAAGAACTCTGATCTTTACGTTTTTTCAGCCCTAGTCTGACTTTCTGGTTGTGTTATAATAATGGGCGATAATTTCACAAATGTTAAACGATTTCGAAACGCTGTTTACAAATCACCGAAGTAAAGTCCAGCATTCAACCATAATGTTGTACTATGAAATTTAGGTCAGTTTTGAACAAGTTATAGTCTGTTTCAAAAACCGTTAATTTTCGGAAGATCATTTAGACCGCATTTCGTTCGTTCAATTGTGGACCCTGAATGAAAATTCAAGATAGAACAATCGTCGAACATAGGCATCTACACATGCTATGTGAAAAACACCAACAGGAAAGATAAAAAACATCAATTTTGAAGCGCAACACAAACTGGGGAGAAAAAAACTACTTGCAAAAACGCGCCTTTTTTTCTAGGGGTGGCCTTTAAAAAACGGCACTTAAAGCATAAAGGAACATCGATGTATATGCCCAACTACATACAAGTTTTGTAATTGAATCAACAGTACTAAAGGTATGCAATTTGCTTAATTCTGCATCCATTTAATATCTCTATAGGTATCAATGTACTATTGCATAACGGTATGGGCGCAGCCATTTTATGAGCACAAAGTAAAGCGTGAAAAAACTGTCAGGTTAAACGCGATTGGTCAATAATGATTGTTAAAGTAAAAATATTTTGGAAAGAAATGCAATCTTTGGTATGAAATTACACAAAAAAGGAGTTTTATACACATTTAGGAGGAAGAAATCAAATTTCGAATACGTAGGGGCACCTCGAGGAAATTTGAAAAAAATGAGACTCCCCCTTTTTGACCTTCATTTTTCAGCCAGAAAAGCAATGCGAACCTATATTTTTAATAACACCGAATAAACCCCCTATTCTTTAACATAAATAATCTCTCTTAATTTAACATCAAATTAACTTTGTCTTCCAACGAAATAATAATCGAAAAGGGGTACCCCATATGGAAAATAACATAGAAAGGCCATTGGTCCATTGTATTCTATACATGTTTCTTTTGGCATTTGAATTCGGCAAATTTTACTTTAAGCGCATAAATTCTGCATAAAATCATAGATTATTACAAAATTCATTGTTTATATTCACGTTTTCATTAGCTATAGTCTATTTCATGAAACATGCTATTTTCAATGCAACGTTAGGGGTGGGAATGATAAAACAATGACTGAAAGGCTCGTGGTCAATGTGTACACTACATTTGGAGTTTGTATGTTACAGGACGCATAAACCAGCAAATTTAGTCTAATTCAGTGATTCAAATTGAACTTTTGACAATTATAAAAGAACTCTGATCTTTACGTTTTTTCAGCCCTAGTCTGACTTTCTGGTTGTGTTATAATAATGGGCGATAATTTCACAAATGTTAAACGATTTCGAAACGCTGTTTACAAATCACCGAAGTAAAGTCCAGCATTCAACCATAATGTTGTACTATGAAATTTAGGTCAGTTTTGAACAAGTTATAGTCTGTTTCAAAAACCGTTAATTTTCGGAAGATCATTTAGACCGCATTTCGTTCGTTCAATTGTGGACCCTGAATGAAAATTCAAGATAGAACAATCGTCGAACATAGGCATCTACACATGCTATGTGAAAAACACCAACAGGAAAGATAAAAAACATCAATTTTGAAGCGCAACACAAACTGGGGAGAAAAAAACTACTTGCAAAAACGCGCCTTTTTTTCTAGGGGTGGCCTTTAAAAAACGGCACTTAAAGCATAAAGGAACATCGATGTATATGCCCAACTACATACAAGTTTTGTAATTGAATCAACAGTACTAAAGGTATGCAATTTGCTTAATTCTGCATCCATTTAATATCTCTATAGGTATCAATGTACTATTGCATAACGGTATGGGCGCAGCCATTTTATGAGCACAAAGTAAAGCGTGAAAAAACTGTCAGGTTAAACGCGATTGGTCAATAATGATTGTTAAAGTAAAAATATTTTGGAAAGAAATGCAATCTTTGGTATGAAATTACACAAAAAAGGAGTTTTATACACATTTAGGAGGAGGAAGAAATCAAATTTCGAATACGTAGGGGCACCTCGAGGAAATTTGAAAAAAATGAGACTCCCCCTTTTTGACCTTCATTTTTCAGCCAGAAAAGCAATGCGAACCTATATTTTTAATAACACCGAATAAACCCCCTATTCTTTAACATAAATAATCTCTCTTAATTTAACATCAAATTAACTTTGTCTTCCAACGAAATAATAATCGAAAAGGGGTACCCCATATGGAAAATAACATAGAAAGGCCATTGGTCCATTGTATTCTATACATGTTTCTTTTGGCGTTTGAATTCGGCAAATTTTACTTTAAGCGCATAAATTCTGCATAAAATCATAGATTATTACAAAATTCATTGTTTATATTCACGTTTTCATTAGCTATAGTCTATTTCATGAAACATGCTATTTTCAATGCAACGTTAGGGGTGGGAATGATAAAACAATGACTGAAAGGCTCGTGGTCAATGTGTACACTACATTTGGAGTTTGTATGTTACAGGACGCATAAACCAGCAAATTTAGTCTAATTCAGTGATTCAAATTGAACTTTTGACAATTATAAAAGAACTCTGATCTTTACGTTTTTTCAGCCCTAGTCTGACTTTCTGGTTGTGTTATAATAATGGGCGATAATTTCACAAATGTTAAACGATTTCGAAACGCTGTTTACAAATCACCGAAGTAAAGTCCAGCATTCAACCATAATGTTGTACTATGAAATTTAGGTCAGTTTTGAACAAGTTATAGTCTGTTTCAAAAACCGTTAATTTTCGGAAGATCATTTAGACCGCATTTCGTTCGTTCAATTGTGGACCCTGAATGAAAATTCAAGATAGAACAATCGTCGAACATAGGCATCTACACATGCTATGTGAAAAACACCAACAGGAAAGATAAAAAACATCAATTTTGAAGCGCAACACAAACTGAGGAGAAAAAAACTACTTGCAAAAACGCGCCTTTTTTTCTAGGGGTGGCCTTTAAAAAACGGCACTTAAAGCATAAAGGAACATCGATGTATATGCCCAACTACATACAAGTTTTGTAATTGAATCAACAGTACTAAAGGTATGCAATTTGCTTAATTCTGCATCCATTTAATATCTCTATAGGTATCAATGTACTATTGCATAACGGTATGGGCGCAGCCATTTTATGAGCACAAAGTAAAGCGTGAAAAAACTGTCAGGTTAAACGCGATTGGTCAATAATGATTGTTAAAGTAAAAATATTTTGGAAAGAAATGCAATCTTTGGTATGAAATTACACAAAAAAGGAGTTTTATACACATTTAGGAGGAAGAAATCAAATTTCGAATACGTAGGGGCACCTCGAGGAAATTTGAAAAAAATGAGACTCCCCCTTTTTGACCTTCATTTTTCAGCCAGAAAAGCAATGCGAACCTATATTTTTAATAACACCGAATAAACCCCCTATTCTTTAACATAAATAATCTCTCTTAATTTAACATCAAATTAACTTTGTCTTCCAACGAAATAATAATCGAAAAGGGGTACCCCATATGGAAAATAACATAGAAAGGCCATTGGTCCATTGTATTCTATACATGTTTCTTTTGGCATTTGAATTCGGCAAATTTTACTTTAAGCGCATAAATTCTGCATAAAATCATAGATTATTACAAAATTCATTGTTTATATTCACGTTTTCATTAGCTATAGTCTATTTCATGAAACATGCTATTTTCAATGCAACGTTAGGGGTGGGAATGATAAAACAATGACTGAAAGGCTCGTGGTCAATGTGTACACTACATTTGGAGTTTGTATGTTACAGGACGCATAAACCAGCAAATTTAGTCTAATTCAGTGATTCAAATTGAACTTTTGACAATTATAAAAGAACTCTGATCTTTACGTTTTTTCAGCCCTAGTCTGACTTTCTGGTTGTGTTATAATAATGGGCGATAATTTCACAAATGTTAAACGATTTCGAAACGCTGTTTACAAATCACCGAAGTAAAGTCCAGCATTCAACCATAATGTTGTACTATGAAATTTAGGTCAGTTTTGAACAAGTTATAGTCTGTTTCAAAAACCGTTAATTTTCGGAAGATCATTTAGACCGCATTTCGTTCGTTCAATTGTGGACCCTGAATGAAAATTCAAGATAGAACAATCGTCGAACATAGGCATCTACACATGCTATGTGAAAAACACCAACAGGAAAGATAAAAAACATCAATTTTGAAGCGCAACACAAACTGGGGAGAAAAAAACTACTTGCAAAAACGCGCCTTTTTTTCTAGGGGTGGCCTTTAAAAAACGGCACTTAAAGCATAAAGGAACATCGATGTATATGCCCAACTACATACAAGTTTTGTAATTGAATCAACAGTACTAAAGGTATGCAATTTGCTTAATTCTGCATCCATTTAATATCTCTATAGGTATCAATGTACTATTGCATAACGGTATGGGCGCAGCCATTTTATGAGCACAAAGTAAAGCGTGAAAAAACTGTCAGGTTAAACGCGATTGGTCAATAATGATTGTTAAAGTAAAAATATTTTGGAAAGAAATGCAATCTTTGGTATGAAATTACACAAAAAAGGAGTTTTATACACATTTAGGAGGAAGAAATCAAATTTCGAATACGTAGGGGCACCTCGAGGAAATTTGAAAAAAATGAGACTCCCCCTTTTTGACCTTCATTTTTCAGCCAGAAAAGCAATGCGAACCTATATTTTTAATAACACCGAATAA
This sequence comes from Limnoperna fortunei, assembly GCA_944474755.1. NCBI lineage: Eukaryota > Metazoa > Mollusca > Bivalvia > Mytilida > Modiolidae > Limnoperna > Limnoperna fortunei. Next base: position 55,853,100 of record OX104123.1, read on the forward strand.
ACCCCCTATTCTTTAACATAAATAATCTCTCTTAATTTAACATCAAATTAACTTTGTCTTCCAACGTAATAATAATCGAAAAGGGGTACCCCATATGGAAAATAACATAGAAAGGCCATTGGTCCATTGTATTCTATACATGTTTCTTTTGGCGTTTGAATTCGGCAAATTTTACTTTAAGCGCATAAATTCTGCATAAAATCATAGATTATTACAAAATTCATTGTTTATATTCACGTTTTCATTAGCTATAGTCTATTTCATGAAACATGCTATTTTCAATGCAACGTTAGGGGTGGGAATGATAAAACAATGACTGAAAGGCTCGTGGTCAATGTGTACACTACATTTGGAGTTTGTATGTTACAGGACGCATAAACCAGCAAATTTAGTCTAATTCAGTGATTCAAATTGAACTTTTGACAATTATAAAAGAACTCTGATCTTTACGTTTTTTCAGCCCTAGTCTGACTTTCTGGTTGTGTTATAATAATGGGCGATAATTTCACAAATGTTAAACGATTTCGAAACGCTGTTTACAAATCACCGAAGTAAAGTCCAGCATTCAACCATAATGTTGTACTATGAAATTTAGGTCAGTTTTGAACAAGTTATAGTCTGTTTCAAAAACCGTTAATTTTCGGAAGATCATTTAGACCGCATTTCGTTCGTTCAATTGTGGACCCTGAATGAAAATTCAAGATAGAACAATCGTCGAACATAGGCATCTACACATGCTATGTGAAAAACACCAACAGGAAAGATAAAAAACATCAATTTTGAAGCGCAACACAAACTGGGGAGAAAAAAACTACTTGCAAAAACGCGCCTTTTTTTCTAGGGGTGGCCTTTAAAAAACGGCACTTAAAGCATAAAGGAACATCGATGTATATGCCCAACTACATACAAGTTTTGTAATTGAATCAACAGTACTAAAGGTATGCAATTTGCTTAATTCTGCATCCATTTAATATCTCTATAGGTATCAATGTACTATTGCATAACGGTATGGGCGCAGCCATTTTATGAGCACAAAGTAAAGCGTGAAAAAACTGTCAGGTTAAACGCGATTGGTCAATAATGATTGTTAAAGTAAAAATATTTTGGAAAGAAATGCAATCTTTGGTATGAAATTACACAAAAAAGGAGTTTTATACACATTTAGGAGGAAGAAATCAAATTTCGAATACGTAGGGGCACCTCGAGGAAATTTGAAAAAAATGAGACTCCCCCTTTTTGACCTTCATTTTTCAGCCAGAAAAGCAATGCGAACCTATATTTTTAATAACACCGAATAAACCCCCTATTCTTTAACATAAATAATCTCTCTTAATTTAACATCAAATTAACTTTGTCTTCCAACGAAATAATAATCGAAAAGGGGTACCCCATATGGAAAATAACATAGAAAGGCCATTGGTCCATTGTATTCTATACATGTTTCTTTTGGCATTTGAATTCGGCAAATTTTACTTTAAGCGCATAAATTCTGCATAAAATCATAGATTATTACAAAATTCATTGTTTATATTCACGTTTTCATTAGCTATAGTCTATTTCATGAAACATGCTATTTTCAATGCAACGTTAGGGGTGGGAATGATAAAACAATGACTGAAAGGCTCGTGGTCAATGTGTACACTACATTTGGAGTTTGTATGTTACAGGACGCATAAACCAGCAAATTTAGTCTAATTCAGTGATTCAAATTGAACTTTTGACAATTATAAAAGAACTCTGATCTTTACGTTTTTTCAGCCCTAGTCTGACTTTCTGGTTGTGTTATAATAATGGGCGATAATTTCACAAATGTTAAACGATTTCGAAACGCTGTTTACAAATCACCGAAGTAAAGTCCAGCATTCAACCATAATGTTGTACTATGAAATTTAGGTCAGTTTTGAACAAGTTATAGTCTGTTTCAAAAACCGTTAATTTTCGGAAGATCATTTAGACCGCATTTCGTTCGTTCAATTGTGGACCCTGAATGAAAATTCAAGATAGAACAATCGTCGAACATAGGCATCTACACATGCTATGTGAAAAACACCAACAGGAAAGATAAAAAACATCAATTTTGAAGCGCAACACAAACTGGGGAGAAAAAAACTACTTGCAAAAACGCGCCTTTTTTTCTAGGGGTGGCCTTTAAAAAACGGCACTTAAAGCATAAAGGAACATCGATGTATATGCCCAACTACATACAAGTTTTGTAATTGAATCAACAGTACTAAAGGTATGCAATTTGCTTAATTCTGCATCCATTTAATATCTCTATAGGTATCAATGTACTATTGCATAACGGTATGGGCGCAGCCATTTTATGAGCACAAAGTAAAGCGTGAAAAAACTGTCAGGTTAAACGCGATTGGTCAATAATGATTGTTAAAGTAAAAATATTTTGGAAAGAAATGCAATCTTTGGTATGAAATTACACAAAAAAGGAGTTTTATACACATTTAGGAGGAAGAAATCAAATTTCGAATACGTAGGGGCACCTCGAGGAAATTTGAAAAAAATGAGACTCCCCCTTTTTGACCTTCATTTTTCAGCCAGAAAAGCAATGCGAACCTATATTTTTAATAACACCGAATAAACCCCCTATTCTTTAACATAAATAATCTCTCTTAATTTAACATCAAATTAACTTTGTCTTCCAACGAAATAATAATCGAAAAGGGGTACCCCATATGGAAAATAACATAGAAAGGCCATTGGTCCATTGTATTCTATACATGTTTCTTTTGGCATTTGAATTCGGCAAATTTTACTTTAAGCGCATAAATTCTGCATAAAATCATAGATTATTACAAAATTCATTGTTTATATTCACGTTTTCATTAGCTATAGTCTATTTCATGAAACATGCTATTTTCAATGCAACGTTAGGGGTGGGAATGATAAAACAATGACTGAAAGGCTCGTGGTCAATGTGTACACTACATTTGGAGTTTGTATGTTACAGGACGCATAAACCAGCAAATTTAGTCTAATTCAGTGATTCAAATTGAACTTTTGACAATTATAAAAGAACTCTGATCTTTACGTTTTTTCAGCCCTAGTCTGACTTTCTGGTTGTGTTATAATAATGGGCGATAATTTCACAAATGTTAAACGATTTCGAAACGCTGTTTACAAATCACCGAAGTAAAGTCCAGCATTCAACCATAATGTTGTACTATGAAATTTAGGTCAGTTTTGAACAAGTTATAGTCTGTTTCAAAAACCGTTAATTTTCGGAAGATCATTTAGACCGCATTTCGTTCGTTCAATTGTGGACCCTGAATGAAAATTCAAGATAGAACAATCGTCGAACATAGGCATCTACACATGCTATGTGAAAAACACCAACAGGAAAGATAAAAAACATCAATTTTGAAGCGCAACACAAACTGGGGAGAAAAAAACTACTTGCAAAAACGCGCCTTTTTTTCTAGGGGTGGCCTTTAAAAAACGGCACTTAAAGCATAAAGGAACATCGATGTATATGCCCAACTACATACAAGTTTTGTAATTGAATCAACAGTACTAAAGGTATGCAATTTGCTTAATTCTGCATCCATTTAATATCTCTATAGGTATCAATGTACTATTGCATAACGGTATGGGCGCAGCCATTTTATGAGCACAAAGTAAAGCGTGAAAAAACTGTCAGGTTAAACGCGATTGGTCAATAATGATTGTTAAAGTAAAAATATTTTGGAAAGAAATGCAATCTTTGGTATGAAATTACACAAAAAAGGAGTTTTATACACATTTAGGAGGAAGAAATCAAATTTCGAATACGTAGGGGCACCTCGAGGAAATTTGAAAAAAATGAGACTCCCCCTTTTTGACCTTCATTTTTCAGCCAGAAAAGCAATGCGAACCTATATTTTTAATAACACCGAATAAACCCCCTATTCTTTAACATAAATAATCTCTCTTAATTTAACATCAAATTAACTTTGTCTTCCAACGAAATAATAATCGAAAAGGGGTACCCCATATGGAAAATAACATAGAAAGGCCATTGGTCCATTGTATTCTATACATGTTTCTTTTGGCATTTGAATTCGGCAAATTTTACTTTAAGCGCATAAATTCTGCATAAAATCATAGATTATTACAAAATTCATTGTTTATATTCACGTTTTCATTAGCTATAGTCTATTTCATGAAACATGCTATTTTCAATGCAACGTTAGGGGTGGGAATGATAAAACAATGACTGAAAGGCTCGTGGTCAATGTGTACACTACATTTGGAGTTTGTATGTTACAGGACGCATAAACCAGCAAATTTAGTCTAATTCAGTGATTCAAATTGAACTTTTGACAATTATAAAAGAACTCTGATCTTTACGTTTTTTCAGCCCTAGTCTGACTTTCTGGTTGTGTTATAATAATGGGCGATAATTTCACAAATGTTAAACGATTTCGAAACGCTGTTTACAAATCACCGAAGTAAAGTCCAGCATTCAACCATAATGTTGTACTATGAAATTTAGGTCAGTTTTGAACAAGTTATAGTCTGTTTCAAAAACCGTTAATTTTCGGAAGATCATTTAGACCGCATTTCGTTCGTTCAATTGTGGACCCTGAATGAAAATTCAAGATAGAACAATCGTCGAACATAGGCATCTACACATGCTATGTGAAAAACACCAACAGGAAAGATAAAAAACATCAATTTTGAAGCGCAACACAAACTGGGGAGAAAAAAACTACTTGCAAAAACGCGCCTTTTTTTCTAGGGGTGGCTTTTAAAAAACGGCACTTAAAGCATAAAGGAACATCGATGTATATGCCCAACTACATACAAGTTTTGTAATTGAATCAACAGTACTAAAGGTATGCAATTTGCTTAATTCTGCATCCATTTAATATCTCTATAGGTATCAATGTACTATTGCATAACGGTATGGGCGCAGCCATTTTATGAGCACAAAGTAAAGCGTGAAAAAACTGTCAGGTTAAACGCGATTGGTCAATAATGATTGTTAAAGTAAAAATATTTTGGAAAGAAATGCAATCTTTGGTATGAAATTACACAAAAAAGGAGTTTTATACACATTTAGGAGGAAGAAATCAAATTTCGAATACGTAGGGGCACCTCGAGGAAATTTGAAAAAAATGAGACTCCCCCTTTTTGACCTTCATTTTTCAGCCAGAAAAGCAATGCGAACCTATATTTTTAATAACACCGAATAAACCCCCTATTCTTTAACATAAATAATCTCTCTTAATTTAACATCAAATTAACTTTGTCTTCCAACGAAATAATAATCGAAAAGGGGTACCCCATATGGAAAATAACATAGAAAGGCCATTGGTCCATTGTATTCTATACATGTTTCTTTTGGCATTTGAATTCGGCAAATTTTACTTTAAGCGCATAAATTCTGCATAAAATCATAGATTATTACAAAATTCATTGTTTATATTCACGTTTTCATTAGCTATAGTCTATTTCATGAAACATGCTATTTTCAATGCAACGTTAGGGGTGGGAATGATAAAACAATGACTGAAAGGCTCGTGGTCAATGTGTACACTACATTTGGAGTTTGTATGTTACAGGACGCATAAACCAGCAAATTTAGTCTAATTCAGTGATTCAAATTGAACTTTTGACAATTATAAAAGAACTCTGATCTTTACGTTTTTTCAGCCCTAGTCTGACTTTCTGGTTGTGTTATAATAATGGGCGATAATTTCACAAATGTTAAACGATTTCGAAACGCTGTTTACAAATCACCGAAGTAAAGTCCAGCATTCAACCATAATGTTGTACTATGAAATTTAGGTCAGTTTTGAACAAGTTATAGTCTGTTTCAAAAACCGTTAATTTTCGGAAGATCATTTAGACCGCATTTCGTTCGTTCAATTGTGGACCCTGAATGAAAATTCAAGATAGAACAATCGTCGAACATAGGCATCTACACATGCTATGTGAAAAACACCAACAGGAAAGATAAAAAACATCAATTTTGAAGCGCAACACAAACTGGGGAGAAAAAAACTACTTGCAAAAACGCGCCTTTTTTTCTAGGGGTGGCCTTTAAAAAACGGCACTTAAAGCATAAAGGAACATCGATGTATATGCCCAACTACATACAAGTTTTGTAATTGAATCAACAGTACTAAAGGTATGCAATTTGCTTAATTCTGCATCCATTTAATATCTCTATAGGTATCAATGTACTATTGCATAACGGTATGGGCGCAGCCATTTTATGAGCACAAAGTAAAGCGTGAAAAAACTGTCAGGTTAAACGCGATTGGTCAATAATGATTGTTAAAGTAAAAATATTTTGGAAAGAAATGCAATCTTTGGTATGAAATTACACAAAAAAGGAGTTTTATACACATTTAGGAGGAAGAAATCAAATTTCGAATACGTAGGGGCACCTCGAGGAAATTTGAAAAAAATGAGACTCCCCCTTTTTGACCTTCATTTTTCAGCCAGAAAAGCAATGCGAACCTATATTTTTAATAACACCGAATAAACCCCCTATTCTTTAACATAAATAATCTCTCTTAATTTAACATCAAATTAACTTTGTCTTCCAACGAAATAATAATCGAAAAGGGGTACCCCATATGGAAAATAACATAGAAAGGCCATTGGTCCATTGTATTCTATACATGTTTCTTTTGGCATTTGAATTCGGCAAATTTTACTTTAAGCGCATAAATTCTGCATAAAATCATAGATTATTACAAAATTCATTGTTTATATTCACGTTTTCATTAGCTATAGTCTATTTCATGAAACATGCTATTTTCAATGCAACGTTAGGGGTGGGAATGATAAAACAATGACTGAAAGGCTCGTGGTCAATGTGTACACTACATTTGGAGTTTGTATGTTACAGGACGCATAAACCAGCAAATTTAGTCTAATTCAGTGATTCAAATTGAACTTTTGACAATTATAAAAGAACTCTGATCTTTACGTTTTTTCAGCCCTAGTCTGACTTTCTGGTTGTGTTATAATAATGGGCGATAATTTCACAAATGTTAAACGATTTCGAAACGCTGTTTACAAATCACCGAAGTAAAGTCCAGCATTCAACCATAATGTTGTACTATGAAATTTAGGTCAGTTTTGAACAAGTTATAGTCTGTTTCAAAAACCGTTAATTTTCGGAAGATCATTTAGACCGCATTTCGTTCGTTCAATTGTGGACCCTGAATGAAAATTCAAGATAGAACAATCGTCGAACATAGGCATCTACACATGCTATGTGAAAAACACCAACAGGAAAGATAAAAAACATCAATTTTGAAGCGCAACACAAACTGGGGAGAAAAAAACTACTTGCAAAAACGCGCCTTTTTTTCTAGGGGTGGCCTTTAAAAAACGGCACTTAAAGCATAAAGGAACATCGATGTATATGCCCAACTACATACAAGTTTTGTAATTGAATCAACAGTACTAAAGGTATGCAATTTGCTTAATTCTGCATCCATTTAATATCTCTATAGGTATCAATGTACTATTGCATAACGGTATGGGCGCAGCCATTTTATGAGCACAAAGTAAAGCGTGAAAAAACTGTCAGGTTAAACGCGATTGGTCAATAATGATTGTTAAAGTAAAAATATTTTGGAAAGAAATGCAATCTTTGGTATGAAATTACACAAAAAAGGAGTTTTATACACATTTAGGAGGAAGAAATCAAATTTCGAATACGTAGGGGCACCTCGAGGAAATTTGAAAAAAATGAGACTCCCCCTTTTTGACCTTCATTTTTCAGCCAGAAAAGCAATGCGAACCTATATTTTTAATAACACCGAATAAACCCCCTATTCTTTAACATAAATAATCTCTCTTAATTTAACATCAAATTAACTTTGTCTTCCAACGAAATAATAATCGAAAAGGGGTACCCCATATGGAAAATAACATAGAAAGGCCATTGGTCCATTGTATTCTATACATGTTTCTTTTGGCATTTGAATTCGGCAAATTTTACTTTAAGCGCATAAATTCTGCATAAAATCATAGATTATTACAAAATTCATTGTTTATATTCACGTTTTCATTAGCTATAGTCTATTTCATGAAACATGCTATTTTCAATGCAACGTTAGGGGTGGGAATGATAAAACAATGACTGAAAGGCTCGTGGTCAATGTGTACACTACATTTGGAGTTTGTATGTTACAGGACGCATAAACCAGCAAATTTAGTCTAATTCAGTGATTCAAATTGAACTTTTGACAATTATAAAAGAACTCTGATCTTTACGTTTTTTCAGCCCTAGTCTGACTTTCTGGTTGTGTTATAATAATGGGCGATAATTTCACAAATGTTAAACGATTTCGAAACGCTGTTTACAAATCACCGAAGTAAAGTCCAGCATTCAACCATAATGTTGTACTATGAAATTTAGGTCAGTTTTGAACAAGTTATAGTCTGTTTCAAAAACCGTTAATTTTCGGAAGATCATTTAGACCGCATTTCGTTCGTTCAATTGTGGACCCTGAATGAAAATTCAAGATAGAACAATCGTCGAACATAGGCATCTACACATGCTATGTGAAAAACACCAACAGGAAAGATAAAAAACATCAATTTTGAAGCGCAACACAAACTGAGGAGAAAAAAACTACTTGCAAAAACGCGCCTTTTTTTCTAGGGGTGGCCTTTAAAAAACGGCACTTAAAGCATAAAGGAACATCGATGTATATGCCCAACTACATACAAGTTTTGTAATTGAATCAACAGTACTAAAGGTATGCAATTTGCTTAATTCTGCATCCATTTAATATCTCTATAGGTATCAATGTACTATTGCATAACGGTATGGGCGCAGCCATTTTATGAGCACAAAGTAAAGCGTGAAAAAACTGTCAGGTTAAACGCGATTGGTCAATAATGATTGTTAAAGTAAAAATATTTTGGAAAGAAATGCAATCTTTGGTATGAAATTACACAAAAAAGGAGTTTTATACACATTTAGGAGGAAGAAATCAAATTTCGAATACGTAGGGGCACCTCGAGGAAATTTGAAAAAAATGAGACTCCCCCTTTTTGACCTTCATTTTTCAGCCAGAAAAGCAATGCGAACCTATATTTTTAATAACACCGAATAAACCCCCTATTCTTTAACATAAATAATCTCTCTTAATTTAACATCAAATTAACTTTGTCTTCCAACGAAATAATAATCGAAAAGGGGTACCCCATATGGAAAATAACATAGAAAGGCCATTGGTCCATTGTATTCTATACATGTTTCTTTTGGCATTTGAATTCGGCAAATTTTACTTTAAGCGCATAAATTCTGCATAAAATCATAGATTATTACAAAATTCATTGTTTATATTCACGTTTTCATTAGCTATAGTCTATTTCATGAAACATGCTATTTTCAATGCAACGTTAGGGGTGGGAATGATAAAACAATGACTGAAAGGCTCGTGGTCAATGTGTACACTACATTTGGAGTTTGTATGTTACAGGACGCATAAACCAGCAAATTTAGTCTAATTCAGTGATTCAAATTGAACTTTTGACAATTATAAAAGAACTCTGATCTTTACGTTTTTTCAGCCCTAGTCTGACTTTCTGGTTGTGTTATAATAATGGGCGATAATTTCACAAATGTTAAACGATTTCGAAACGCTGTTTACAAATCACCGAAGTAAAGTCCAGCATTCAACCATAATGTTGTACTATGAAATTTAGGTCAGTTTTGAACAAGTTATAGTCTGTTTCAAAAACCGTTAATTTTCGGAAGATCATTTAGACCGCATTTCGTTCGTTCAATTGTGGACCCTGAATGAAAATTCAAGATAGAACAATCGTCGAACATAGGCATCTACACATGCTATGTGAAAAACACCAACAGGAAAGATAAAAAACATCAATTTTGAAGCGCAACACAAACTGAGGAGAAAAAAACTACTTGCAAAAACGCGCCTTTTTTTCTAGGGGTGGCCTTTAAAAAACGGCACTTAAAGCATAAAGGAACATCGATGTATATGCCCAACTACATACAAGTTTTGTAATTGAATCAACAGTACTAAAGGTATGCAATTTGCTTAATTCTGCATCCATTTAATATCTCTATAGGTATCAATGTACTATTGCATAACGGTATGGGCGCAGCCATTTTATGAGCACAAAGTAAAGCGTGAAAAAACTGTCAGGTTAAACGCGATTGGTCAATAATGATTGTTAAAGTAAAAATATTTTGGAAAGAAATGCAATCTTTGGTATGAAATTACACAAAAAAGGAGTTTTATACACATTTAGGAGGAAGAAATCAAATTTCGAATACGTAGGGGCACCTCGAGGAAATTTGAAAAAAATGAGACTCCCCCTTTTTGACCTTCATTTTTCAGCCAGAAAAGCAATGCGAACCTATATTTTTAATAACACCGAATAAACCCCCTATTCTTTAACATAAATAATCTCTCTTAATTTAACATCAAATTAACTTTGTCTTCCAACGAAATAATAATCGAAAAGGGGTACCCCATATGGAAAATAACATAGAAAGGCCATTGGTCCATTGTATTCTATACATGTTTCTTTTGGCATTTGAATTCGGCAAATTTTACTTTAAGCGCATAAATTCTGCATAAAATCATAGATTATTACAAAATTCATTGTTTATATTCACGTTTTCATTAGCTATAGTCTATTTCATGAAACATGCTATTTTCAATGCAACGTTAGGGGTGGGAATGATAAAACAATGACTGAAAGGCTCGTGGTCAATGTGTACACTACATTTGGAGTTTGTATGTTACAGGACGCATAAACCAGCAAATTTAGTCTAATTCAGTGATTCAAATTGAACTTTTGACAATTATAAAAGAACTCTGATCTTTACGTTTTTTCAGCCCTAGTCTGACTTTCTGGTTGTGTTATAATAATGGGCGATAATTTCACAAATGTTAAACGATTTCGAAACGCTGTTTACAAATCACCGAAGTAAAGTCCAGCATTCAACCATAATGTTGTACTATGAAATTTAGGTCAGTTTTGAACAAGTTATAGTCTGTTTCAAAAACCGTTAATTTTCGGAAGATCATTTAGACCGCATTTCGTTCGTTCAATTGTGGACCCTGAATGAAAATTCAAGATAGAACAATCGTCGAACATAGGCATCTACACATGCTATGTGAAAAACACCAACAGGAAAGATAAAAAACATCAATTTTGAAGCGCAACACAAACTGGGGAGAAAAAAACTACTTGCAAAAACGCGCCTTTTTTTCTAGGGGTGGCCTTTAAAAAACGGCACTTAAAGCATAAAGGAACATCGATGTATATGCCCAACTACATACAAGTTTTGTAATTGAATCAACAGTACTAAAGGTATGCAATTTGCTTAATTCTGCATCCATTTAATATCTCTATAGGTATCAATGTACTATTGCATAACGGTATGGGCGCAGCCATTTTATGAGCACAAAGTAAAGCGTGAAAAAACTGTCAGGTTAAACGCGATTGGTCAATAATGATTGTTAAAGTAAAAATATTTTGGAAAGAAATGCAATCTTTGGTATGAAATTACACAAAAAAGGAGTTTTATACACATTTAGGAGGAAGAAATCAAATTTCGAATACGTAGGGGCACCTCGAGGAAATTTGAAAAAAATGAGACTCCCCCTTTTTGACCTTCATTTTTCAGCCAGAAAAGCAATGCGAACCTATATTTTTAATAACACCGAATAAACCCCCTATTCTTTAACATAAATAATCTCTCTTAATTTAACATCAAATTAACTTTGTCTTCCAACGAAATAATAATCGAAAAGGGGTACCCCATATGGAAAATAACATAGAAAGGCCATTGGTCCATTGTATTCTATACATGTTTCTTTTGGCATTTGAATTCGGCAAATTTTACTTTAAGCGCATAAATTCTGCATAAAATCATAGATTATTACAAAATTCATTGTTTATATTCACGTTTTCATTAGCTATAGTCTATTTCATGAAACATGCTATTTTCAATGCAACGTTAGGGGTGGGAATGATAAAACAATGACTGAAAGGCTCGTGGTCAATGTGTACACTACATTTGGAGTTTGTATGTTACAGGACGCATAAACCAGCAAATTTAGTCTAATTCAGTGATTCAAATTGAACTTTTGACAATTATAAAAGAACTCTGATCTTTACGTTTTTTCAGCCCTAGTCTGACTTTCTGGTTGTGTTATAATAATGGGCGATAATTTCACAAATGTTAAACGATTTCGAAACGCTGTTTACAAATCACCGAAGTAAAGTCCAGCATTCAACCATAATGTTGTACTATGAAATTTAGGTCAGTTTTGAACAAGTTATAGTCTGTTTCAAAAACCGTTAATTTTCGGAAGATCATTTAGACCGCATTTCGTTCGTTCAATTGTGGACCCTGAATGAAAATTCAAGATAGAACAATCGTCGAACATAGGCATCTACACATGCTATGTGAAAAACACCAACAGGAAAGATAAAAAACATCAATTTTGAAGCGCAACACAAACTGAGGAGAAAAAAACTACTTGCAAAAACGCGCCTTTTTTTCTAGGGGTGGCCTTTAAAAAACGGCACTTAAAGCATAAAGGAACATCGATGTATATGCCCAACTACATACAAGTTTTGTAATTGAATCAACAGTACTAAAGGTATGCAATTTGCTTAATTCTGCATCCATTTAATATCTCTATAGGTATCAATGTACTATTGCATAACGGTATGGGCGCAGCCATTTTATGAGCACAAAGTAAAGCGTGAAAAAACTGTCAGGTTAAACGCGATTGGTCAATAATGATTGTTAAAGTAAAAATATTTTGGAAAGAAATGCAATCTTTGGTATGAAATTACACAAAAAAGGAGTTTTATACACATTTAGGAGGAAGAAATCAAATTTCGAATACGTAGGGGCACCTCGAGGAAATTTGAAAAAAATGAGACTCCCCCTTTTTGACCTTCATTTTTCAGCCAGAAAAGCAATGCGAACCTATATTTTTAATAACACCGAATAAACCCCCTATTCTTTAACATAAATAATCTCTCTTAATTTAACATCAAATTAACTTTGTCTTCCAACGAAATAATAATCGAAAAGGGGTACCCCATATGGAAAATAACATAGAAAGGCCATTGGTCCATTGTATTCTATACATGTTTCTTTTGGCATTTGAATTCGGCAAATTTTACTTTAAGCGCATAAATTCTGCATAAAATCATAGATTATTACAAAATTCATTGTTTATATTCACGTTTTCATTAGCTATAGTCTATTTCATGAAACATGCTATTTTCAATGCAACGTTAGGGGTGGGAATGATAAAACAATGACTGAAAGGCTCGTGGTCAATGTGTACACTACATTTGGAGTTTGTATGTTACAGGACGCATAAACCAGCAAATTTAGTCTAATTCAGTGATTCAAATTGAACTTTTGACAATTATAAAAGAACTCTGATCTTTACGTTTTTTCAGCCCTAGTCTGACTTTCTGGTTGTGTTATAATAATGGGCGATAATTTCACAAATGTTAAACGATTTCGAAACGCTGTTTACAAATCACCGAAGTAAAGTCCAGCATTCAACCATAATGTTGTACTATGAAATTTAGGTCAGTTTTGAACAAGTTATAGTCTGTTTCAAAAACCGTTAATTTTCGGAAGATCATTTAGACCGCATTTCGTTCGTTCAATTGTGGACCCTGAATGAAAATTCAAGATAGAACAATCGTCGAACATAGGCATCTACACATGCTATGTGAAAAACACCAACAGGAAAGATAAAAAACATCAATTTTGAAGCGCAACACAAACTGAGGAGAAAAAAACTACTTGCAAAAACGCGCCTTTTTTTCTAGGGGTGGCCTTTAAAAAACGGCACTTAAAGCATAAAGGAACATCGATGTATATGCCCAACTACATACAAGTTTTGTAATTGAATCAACAGTACTAAAGGTATGCAATTTGCTTAATTCTGCATCCATTTAATATCTCTATAGGTATCAATGTACTATTGCATAACGGTATGGGCGCAGCCATTTTATGAGCACAAAGTAAAGCGTGAAAAAACTGTCAGGTTAAACGCGATTGGTCAATAATGATTGTTAAAGTAAAAATATTTTGGAAAGAAATGCAATCTTTGGTATGAAATTACACAAAAAAGGAGTTTTATACACATTTAGGAGGAAGAAATCAAATTTCGAATACGTAGGGGCACCTCGAGGAAATTTGAAAAAAATGAGACTCCCCCTTTTTGACCTTCATTTTTCAGCCAGAAAAGCAATGCGAACCTATATTTTTAATAACACCGAATAAACCCCCTATTCTTTAACATAAATAATCTCTCTTAATTTAACATCAAATTAACTTTGTCTTCCAACGAAATAATAATCGAAAAGGGGTACCCCATATGGAAAATAACATAGAAAGGCCATTGGTCCATTGTATTCTATACATGTTTCTTTTGGCATTTGAATTCGGCAAATTTTACTTTAAGCGCATAAATTCTGCATAAAATCATAGATTATTACAAAATTCATTGTTTATATTCACGTTTTCATTAGCTATAGTCTATTTCATGAAACATGCTATTTTCAATGCAACGTTAGGGGTGGGAATGATAAAACAATGACTGAAAGGCTCGTGGTCAATGTGTACACTACATTTGGAGTTTGTATGTTACAGGACGCATAAACCAGCAAATTTAGTCTAATTCAGTGATTCAAATTGAACTTTTGACAATTATAAAAGAACTCTGATCTTTACGTTTTTTCAGCCCTAGTCTGACTTTCTGGTTGTGTTATAATAATGGGCGATAATTTCACAAATGTTAAACGATTTCGAAACGCTGTTTACAAATCACCGAAGTAAAGTCCAGCATTCAACCATAATGTTGTACTATGAAATTTAGGTCAGTTTTGAACAAGTTATAGTCTGTTTCAAAAACCGTTAATTTTCGGAAGATCATTTAGACCGCATTTCGTTCGTTCAATTGTGGACCCTGAATGAAAATTCAAGATAGAACAATCGTCGAACATAGGCATCTACACATGCTATGTGAAAAACACCAACAGGAAAGATAAAAAACATCAATTTTGAAGCGCAACACAAACTGAGGAGAAAAAAACTACTTGCAAAAACGCGCCTTTTTTTCTAGGGGTGGCCTTTAAAAAACGGCACTTAAAGCATAAAGGAACATCGATGTATATGCCCAACTACATACAAGTTTTGTAATTGAATCAACAGTACTAAAGGTATGCAATTTGCTTAATTCTGCATCCATTTAATATCTCTATACATGTTTCTTTTGGCATTTGAATTCGGCAAATTTTACTTTAAGCGCATAAATTCTGCATAAAATCATAGATTATTACAAAATTCATTGTTTATATTCACGTTTTCATTAGCTATAGTCTATTTCATGAAACATGCTATTTGCAATGCAACGTTAGGGGTGGGAATGATAAAACAATGACTGAAAGGCTCGTGGTCAATGTGTACACTACATTTGGAGTTTGTATGTTACAGGACGCATAAACCAGCAAATTTAGTCTAATTCAGTGATTCAAATTGAACTTTTGACAATTATAAAAGAACTCTGATCTTTACGTTTTTTCAGCCCTAGTCTGACTTTCTGGTTGTGTTATAATAATGGGCGATAATTTCACAAATGTTAAACGATTTCGAAACGCTGTTTACAAATCACCGAAGTAAAGTCCAGCATTCAACCATAATGTTGTACTATGAAATTTAGGTCAGTTTTGAACAAGTTATAGTCTGTTTCAAAAACCGTTAATTTTCGGAAGATCATTTAGACCGCATTTCGTTCGTTCAATTGTGGACCCTGAATGAAAATTCAAGATAGAACAATCGTCGAACATAGGCATCTACACATGCTATGTGAAAAACACCAACAGGAAAGATAAAAAACATCAATTTTGAAGCGCAACACAAACTGAGGAGAAAAAAACTACTTGCAAAAACGCGCCTTTTTTTCTAGGGGTGGCCTTTAAAAAACGGCACTTAAAGCATAAAGGAACATCGATGTATATGCCCAACTACATACAAGTTTTGTAATTGAATCAACAGTACTAAAGGTATGCAATTTGCTTAATTCTGCATCCATTTAATATCTCTATAGGTATCAATGTACTATTGCATAACGGTATGGGCGCAGCCATTTTATGAGCACAAAGTAAAGCGTGAAAAAACTGTCAGGTTAAACGCGATTGGTCAATAATGATTGTTAAAGTAAAAATATTTTGGAAAGAAATGCAATCTTTGGTATGAAATTACACAAAAAAGGAGTTTTATACACATTTAGGAGGAAGAAATCAAATTTCGAATACGTAGGGGCACCTCGAGGAAATTTGAAAAAAATGAGACTCCCCCTTTTTGACCTTCATTTTTCAGCCAGAAAAGCAATGCGAACCTATATTTTTAATAACACCGAATAAACCCCCTATTCTTTAACATAAATAATCTCTCTTAATTTAACATCAAATTAACTTTGTCTTCCAACGAAATAATAATCGAAAAGGGGTACCCCATATGGAAAATAACATAGAAAGGCCATTGGTCCATTGTATTCTATACATGTTTCTTTTGGCATTTGAATTCGGCAAATTTTACTTTAAGCGCATAAATTCTGCATAAAATCATAGATTATTACAAAATTCATTGTTTATATTCACGTTTTCATTAGCTATAGTCTATTTCATGAAACATGCTATTTTCAATGCAACGTTAGGGGTGGGAATGATAAAACAATGACTGAAAGGCTCGTGGTCAATGTGTACACTACATTTGGAGTTTGTATGTTACAGGACGCATAAACCAGCAAATTTAGTCTAATTCAGTGATTCAAATTGAACTTTTGACAATTATAAAAGAACTCTGATCTTTACGTTTTTTCAGCCCTAGTCTGACTTTCTGGTTGTGTTATAATAATGGGCGATAATTTCACAAATGTTAAACGATTTCGAAACGCTGTTTACAAATCACCGAAGTAAAGTCCAGCATTCAACCATAATGTTGTACTATGAAATTTAGGTCAGTTTTGAACAAGTTATAGTCTGTTTCAAAGACCGTTAATTTTCGGAAGATCATTTAGACCGCATTTCGTTCGTTCAATTGTGGACCCTGAATGAAAATTCTAGATAGAACAATCATCGAACATAGGCATCTACACATGCTATGTGAAAAACACCAACAGGAAAGATAAAAAACATCAATTTTGAAGCGCAACACAAACTGAGGAGAAAAAAACTACTTGCAAAAACGCGCCTTTTTTTCTAGGGGTGGCCTTTAAAAAACGGCACTTAAAGCATAAAGGAACATCGATGTATATGCCCAACTACATACAAGTTTTGTAATTGAATCAACAGTACTAAAGGTATGCAATTTGCTTAATTCTGCATCCATTTAATATCTCTATACATGTTTCTTTTGGCATTTGAATTCGGCAAATTTTACTTTAAGCGCATAAATTCTGCATAAAATCATAGATTATTACAAAATTCATTGTTTATATTCACGTTTTCATTAGCTATAGTCTATTTCATGAAACATGCTATTTTCAATGCAACGTTAGGGGTGGGAATGATAAAACAATGACTGAAAGGCTCGTGGTCAATGTGTACACTACATTTGGAGTTTGTATGTTACAGGACGCATAAACCAGCAAATTTAGTCTAATTCAGTGATTCAAATTGAACTTTTGACAATTATAAAAGAACTCTGATCTTTACGTTTTTTCAGCCCTAGTCTGACTTTCTGGTTGTGTTATAATAATGGGCGATAATTTCACAAATGTTAAACGATTTCGAAACGCTGTTTACAAATCACCGAAGTAAAGTCCAGCATTCAACCATAATGTTGTACTATGAAATTTAGGTCAGTTTTGAACAAGTTATAGTCTGTTTCAAAAACCGTTAATTTTCGGAAGATCATTTAGACCGCATTTCGTTCGTTCAATTGTGGACCCTGAATGAAAATTCAAGATAGAACAATCGTCGAACATAGGCATCTACACATGCTATGTGAAAAACACCAACAGGAAAGATAAAAAACATCAATTTTGAAGCGCAACACAAACTGGGGAGAAAAAAACTACTTGCAAAAACGCGCCTTTTTTTCTAGGGGTGGCCTTTAAAAAACGGCACTTAAAGCATAAAGGAACATCGATGTATATGCCCAACTACATACAAGTTTTGTAATTGAATCAACAGTACTAAAGGTATGCAATTTGCTTAATTCTGCATCCATTTAATATCTCTATACATGTTTCTTTTGGCATTTGAATTCGGCAAATTTTACTTTAAGCGCATAAATTCTGCATAAAATCATAGATTATTACAAAATTCATTGTTTATATTCACGTTTTCATTAGCTATAGTCTATTTCATGAAACATGCTATTTTCAATGCAACGTTAGGGGTGGGAATGATAAAACAATGACTGAAAGGCTCGTGGTCAATGTGTACACTACATTTGGAGTTTGTATGTTACAGGACGCATAAACCAGCAAATTTAGTCTAATTCAGTGATTCAAATTGAACTTTTGACAATTATAAAAGAACTCTGATCTTTACGTTTTTTCAGCCCTAGTCTGACTTTCTGGTTGTGTTATAATAATGGGCGATAATTTCACAAATGTTAAACGATTTCGAAACGCTGTTTACAAATCACCGAAGTAAAGTCCAGCATTCAACCATAATGTTGTACTATGAAATTTAGGTCAGTTTTGAACAAGTTATAGTCTGTTTCAAAAACCGTTAATTTTCGGAAGATCATTTAGACCGCATTTCGTTCGTTCAATTGTGGACCCTGAATGAAAATTCAAGATAGAACAATCGTCGAACATAGGCATCTACACATGCTATGTGAAAAACACCAACAGGAAAGATAAAAAACATCAATTTTGAAGCGCAACACAAACTGAGGAGAAAAAAACTACTTGCAAAAACGCGCCTTTTTTTCTAGGGGTGGCCTTTAAAAAACGGCACTTAAAGCATAAAGGAACATCGATGTATATGCCCAACTACATACAAGTTTTGTAATTGAATCAACAGTACTAAAGGTATGCAATTTGCTTAATTCTGCATCCATTTAATATCTCTATACATGTTTCTTTTGGCATTTGAATTCGGCAAATTTTACTTTAAGCGCATAAATTCTGCATAAAATCATAGATTATTACAAAATTCATTGTTTATATTCACGTTTTCATTAGCTATAGTCTATTTCATGAAACATGCTATTTTCAATGCAACGTTAGGGGTGGGAATGATAAAACAATGACTGAAAGGCTCGTGGTCAATGTGTACACTACATTTGGAGTTTGTATGTTACAGGACGCATAAACCAGCAAATTTAGTCTAATTCAGTGATTCAAATTGAACTTTTGACAATTATAAAAGAACTCTGATCTTTACGTTTTTTCAGCCCTAGTCTGACTTTCTGGTTGTGTTATAATAATGGGCGATAATTTCACAAATGTTAAACGATTTCGAAACGCTGTTTACAAATCACCGAAGTAAAGTCCAGCATTCAACCATAATGTTGTACTATGAAATTTAGGTCAGTTTTGAACAAGTTATAGTCTGTTTCAAAAACCGTTAATTTTCGGAAGATCATTTAGACCGCATTTCGTTCGTTCAATTGTGGACCCTGAATGAAAATTCAAGATAGAACAATCGTCGAACATAGGCATCTACACATGCTATGTGAAAAACACCAACAGGAAAGATAAAAAACATCAATTTTGAAGCGCAACACAAACTGGGGAGAAAAAAACTACTTGCAAAAACGCGCCTTTTTTTCTAGGGGTGGCCTTTAAAAAACGGCACTTAAAGCATAAAGGAACATCGATGTATATGCCCAACTACATACAAGTTTTGTAATTGAATCAACAGTACTAAAGGTATGCAATTTGCTTAATTCTGCATCCATTTAATATCTCTATAGGTATCAATGTACTATTGCATAACGGTATGGGCGCAGCCATTTTATGAGCACAAAGTAAAGCGTGAAAAAACTGTCAGGTTAAACGCGATTGGTCAATAATGATTGTTAAAGTAAAAATATTTTGGAAAGAAATGCAATCTTTGGTATGAAATTACACAAAAAAGGAGTTTTATACACATTTAGGAGGAAGAAATCAAATTTCGAATACGTAGGGGCACCTCGAGGAAATTTGAAAAAAATGAGACTCCCCCTTTTTGACCTTCATTTTTCAGCCAGAAAAGCAATGCGAACCTATATTTTTAATAACACCGAATAAACCCCCTATTCTTTAACATAAATAATCTCTCTTAATTTAACATCAAATTAACTTTGTCTTCCAACGAAATAATAATCGAAAAGGGGTACCCCATATGGAAAATAACATAGAAAGGCCATTGGTCCATTGTATTCTATACATGTTTCTTTTGGCATTTGAATTCGGCAAATTTTACTTTAAGCGCATAAATTCTGCATAAAATCATAGATTATTACAAAATTCATTGTTTATATTCACGTTTTCATTAGCTATAGTCTATTTCATGAAACATGCTATTTTCAATGCAACGTTAGGGGTGGGAATGATAAAACAATGACTGAAAGGCTCGTGGTCAATGTGTACACTACATTTGGAGTTTGTATGTTACAGGACGCATAAACCAGCAAATTTAGTCTAATTCAGTGATTCAAATTGAACTTTTGACAATTATAAAAGAACTCTGATCTTTACGTTTTTTCAGCCCTAGTCTGACTTTCTGGTTGTGTTATAATAATGGGCGATAATTTCACAAATGTTAAACGATTTCGAAACGCTGTTTACAAATCACCGAAGTAAAGTCCAGCATTCAACCATAATGTTGTACTATGAAATTTAGGTCAGTTTTGAACAAGTTATAGTCTGTTTCAAAAACCGTTAATTTTCGGAAGATCATTTAGACCGCATTTCGTTCGTTCAATTGTGGACCCTGAATGAAAATTCAAGATAGAACAATCGTCGAACATAGGCATCTACACATGCTATGTGAAAAACACCAACAGGAAAGATAAAAAACATCAATTTTGAAGCGCAACACAAACTGAGGAGAAAAAAACTACTTGCAAAAACGCGCCTTTTTTTCTAGGGGTGGCCTTTAAAAAACGGCACTTAAAGCATAAAGGAACATCGATGTATATGCCCAACTACATACAAGTTTTGTAATTGAATCAACAGTACTAAAGGGATGCAATTTGCTTAATTCTGCATCCATTTAATATCTCTATAGGTATCAATGTACTATTGCATAACGGTATGGGCGCAGCCATTTTATGAGCACAAAGTAAAGCGTGAAAAAACTGTCAGGTTAAACGCGATTGGTCAATAATGATTGTTAAAGTAAAAATATTTTGGAAAGAAATGCAATCTTTGGTATGAAATTACACAAAAAAGGAGTTTTATACACATTTAGGAGGAAGAAATCAAATTTCGAATACGTAGGGGCACCTCGAGGAAATTTGAAAAAAATGAGACTCCCCCTTTTTGACCTTCATTTTTCAGCCAGAAAAGCAATGCGAACCTATATTTTTAATAACACCGAATAAACCCCCTATTCTTTAACATAAATAATCTCTCTTAATTTAACATCAAATTAACTTTGTCTTCCAACGAAATAATAATCGAAAAGGGGTACCCCATATGGAAAATAACATAGAAAGGCCATTGGTCCATTGTATTCTATACATGTTTCTTTTGGCATTTGAATTCGGCAAATTTTACTTTAAGCGCATAAATTCTGCATAAAATCATAGATTATTACAAAATTCATTGTTTATATTCACGTTTTCATTAGCTATAGTCTATTTCATGAAACATGCTATTTTCAATGCAACGTTAGGGGTGGGAATGATAAAACAATGACTGAAAGGCTCGTGGTCAATGTGTACACTACATTTGGAGTTTGTATGTTACAGGACGCATAAACCAGCAAATTTAGTCTAATTCAGTGATTCAAATTGAACTTTTGACAATTATAAAAGAACTCTGATCTTTACGTTTTTTCAGCCCTAGTCTGACTTTCTGGTTGTGTTATAATAATGGGCGATAATTTCACAAATGTTAAACGATTTCGAAACGCTGTTTACAAATCACCGAAGTAAAGTCCAGCATTCAACCATAATGTTGTACTATGAAATTTAGGTCAGTTTTGAACAAGTTATAGTCTGTTTCAAAAACCGTTAATTTTCGGAAGATCATTTAGACCGCATTTCGTTCGTTCAATTGTGGACCCTGAATGAAAATTCAAGATAGAACAATCGTCGAACATAGGCATCTACACATGCTATGTGAAAAACACCAACAGGAAAGATAAAAAACATCAATTTTGAAGCGCAACACAAACTGAGGAGAAAAAAACTACTTGCAAAAACGCGCCTTTTTTTCTAGGGGTGGCCTTTAAAAAACGGCACTTAAAGCATAAAGGAACATCGATGTATATGCCCAACTACATACAAGTTTTGTAATTGAATCAACAGTACTAAAGGTATGCAATTTGCTTAATTCTGCATCCATTTAATATCTCTATAGGTATCAATGTACTATTGCATAACGGTATGGGCGCAGCCATTTTATGAGCACAAAGTAAAGCGTGAAAAAACTGTCAGGTTAAACGCGATTGGTCAATAATGATTGTTAAAGTAAAAATATTTTGGAAAGAAATGCAATCTTTGGTATGAAATTACACAAAAAAGGAGTTTTATACACATTTAGGAGGAAGAAATCAAATTTCGAATACGTAGGGGCACCTCGAGGAAATTTGAAAAAAATGAGACTCCCCCTTTTTGACCTTCATTTTTCAGCCAGAAAAGCAATGCGAACCTATATTTTTAATAACACCGAATAAACCCCCTATTCTTTAACATAAATAATCTCTCTTAATTTAACATCAAATTAACTTTGTCTTCCAACGAAATAATAATCGAAAAGGGGTACCCCATATGGAAAATAACATAGAAAGGCCATTGGTCCATTGTATTCTATACATGTTTCTTTTGGCATTTGAATTCGGCAAATTTTACTTTAAGCGCATAAATTCTGCATAAAATCATAGATTATTACAAAATTCATTGTTTATATTCACGTTTTCATTA
This sequence comes from Limnoperna fortunei, assembly GCA_944474755.1. Lineage (NCBI taxonomy): Eukaryota > Metazoa > Mollusca > Bivalvia > Mytilida > Modiolidae > Limnoperna > Limnoperna fortunei. The sequence goes on from OX104123.1 coordinate 55,876,189, forward strand.
GCTATAGTCTATTTCATGAAACATGCTATTTTCAATGCAACGTTAGGGGTGGGAATGATAAAACAATGACTGAAAGGCTCGTGGTCAATGTGTACACTACATTTGGAGTTTGTATGTTACAGGACGCATAAACCAGCAAATTTAGTCTAATTCAGTGATTCAAATTGAACTTTTGACAATTATAAAAGAACTCTGATCTTTACGTTTTTTCAGCCCTAGTCTGACTTTCTGGTTGTGTTATAATAATGGGCGATAATTTCACAAATGTTAAACGATTTCGAAACGCTGTTTACAAATCACCGAAGTAAAGTCCAGCATTCAACCATAATGTTGTACTATGAAATTTAGGTCAGTTTTGAACAAGTTATAGTCTGTTTCAAAAACCGTTAATTTTCGGAAGATCATTTAGACCGCATTTCGTTCGTTCAATTGTGGACCCTGAATGAAAATTCAAGATAGAACAATCGTCGAACATAGGCATCTACACATGCTATGTGAAAAACACCAACAGGAAAGATAAAAAACATCAATTTTGAAGCGCAACACAAACTGGGGAGAAAAAAACTACTTGCAAAAACGCGCCTTTTTTTTCTAGGGGTGGCCTTTAAAAAACGGCACTTAAAGCATAAAGGAACATCGATGTATATGCCCAACTACATACAAGTTTTGTAATTGAATCAACAGTACTAAAGGTATGCAATTTGCTTAATTCTGCATCCATTTAATATCTCTATAGGTATCAATGTACTATTGCATAACGGTATGGGCGCAGCCATTTTATGAGCACAAAGTAAAGCGTGAAAAAACTGTCAGGTTAAACGCGATTGGTCAATAATGATTGTTAAAGTAAAAATATTTTTGGAAAGAAATGCAATCTTTGGTATGAAATTACACAAAAAAGGAGTTTTATACACATTTAGGAGGAAGAAATCAAATTTCGAATACGTAGGGGCACCTCGAGGAAATTTGAAAAAAATGAGACTCCCCCTTTTTGACCTTCATTTTTCAGCCAGAAAAGCAATGCGAACCTATATTTTTAATAACACCGAATAAACCCCCTATTCTTTAACATAAATAATCTCTCTTAATTTAACATCAAATTAACTTTGTCTTCCAACGAAATAATAATCGAAAAGGGGTACCCCATATGGAAAATAACATAGAAAGGCCATTGGTCCATTGTATTCTATACATGTTTCTTTTGGCATTTGAATTCGGCAAATTTTACTTTAAGCGCATAAATTCTGCATAAAATCATAGATTATTACAAAATTCATTGTTTATATTCACGTTTTCATTAGCTATAGTCTATTTCATGAAACATGCTATTTTCAATGCAACGTTAGGGGTGGGAATGATAAAACAATGACTGAAAGGCTCGTGGTCAATGTGTACACTACATTTGGAGTTTGTATGTTACAGGACGCATAAACCAGCAAATTTAGTCTAATTCAGTGATTCAAATTGAACTTTTGACAATTATAAAAGAACTCTGATCTTTACGTTTTTTCAGCCCTAGTCTGACTTTCTGGTTGTGTTATAATAATGGGCGATAATTTCACAAATGTTAAACGATTTCGAAACGCTGTTTACAAATCACCGAAGTAAAGTCCAGCATTCAACCATAATGTTGTACTATGAAATTTAGGTCAGTTTTGAACAAGTTATAGTCTGTTTCAAAAACCGTTAATTTTCGGAAGATCATTTAGACCGCATTTCGTTCGTTCAATTGTGGACCCTGAATGAAAATTCAAGATAGAACAATCGTCGAACATAGGCATCTACACATGCTATGTGAAAAACACCAACAGGAAAGATAAAAAACATCAATTTTGAAGCGCAACACAAACTGGGGAGAAAAAAACTACTTGCAAAAACGCGCCTTTTTTTCTAGGGGTGGCCTTTAAAAAACGGCACTTAAAGCATAAAGGAACATCGATGTATATGCCCAACTACATACAAGTTTTGTAATTGAATCAACAGTACTAAAGGTATGCAATTTGCTTAATTCTGCATCCATTTAATATCTCTATAGGTATCAATGTACTATTGCATAACGGTATGGGCGCAGCCATTTTATGAGCACAAAGTAAAGCGTGAAAAAACTGTCAGGTTAAACGCGATTGGTCAATAATGATTGTTAAAGTAAAAATATTTTGGAAAGAAATGCAATCTTTGGTATGAAATTACACAAAAAAGGAGTTTTATACACATTTAGGAGGAAGAAATCAAATTTCGAATACGTAGGGGCACCTCGAGGAAATTTGAAAAAAATGAGACTCCCCCTTTTTGACCTTCATTTTTCAGCCAGAAAAGCAATGCGAACCTATATTTTTAATAACACCGAATAAACCCCCTATTCTTTAACATAAATAATCTCTCTTAATTTAACATCAAATTAACTTTGTCTTCCAACGAAATAATAATCGAAAAGGGGTACCCCATATGGAAAATAACATAGAAAGGCCATTGGTCCATTGTATTCTATACATGTTTCTTTTGGCATTTGAATTCGGCAAATTTTACTTTAAGCGCATAAATTCTGCATAAAATCATAGATTATTACAAAATTCATTGTTTATATTCACGTTTTCATTAGCTATAGTCTATTTCATGAAACATGCTATTTTCAATGCAACGTTAGGGGTGGGAATGATAAAACAATGACTGAAAGGCTCGTGGTCAATGTGTACACTACATTTGGAGTTTGTATGTTACAGGACGCATAAACCAGCAAATTTAGTCTAATTCAGTGATTCAAATTGAACTTTTGACAATTATAAAAGAACTCTGATCTTTACGTTTTTTCAGCCCTAGTCTGACTTTCTGGTTGTGTTATAATAATGGGCGATAATTTCACAAATGTTAAACGATTTCGAAACGCTGTTTACAAATCACCGAAGTAAAGTCCAGCATTCAACCATAATGTTGTACTATGAAATTTAGGTCAGTTTTGAACAAGTTATAGTCTGTTTCAAAAACCGTTAATTTTCGGAAGATCATTTAGACCGCATTTCGTTCGTTCAATTGTGGACCCTGAATGAAAATTCAAGATAGAACAATCGTCGAACATAGGCATCTACACATGCTATGTGAAAAACACCAACAGGAAAGATAAAAAACATCAATTTTGAAGCGCAACACAAACTGAGGAGAAAAAAACTACTTGCAAAAACGCGCCTTTTTTTCTAGGGGTGGCCTTTAAAAAACGGCACTTAAAGCATAAAGGAACATCGATGTATATGCCCAACTACATACAAGTTTTGTAATTGAATCAACAGTACTAAAGGTATGCAATTTGCTTAATTCTGCATCCATTTAATATCTCTATACATGTTTCTTTTGGCATTTGAATTCGGCAAATTTTACTTTAAGCGCATAAATTCTGCATAAAATCATAGATTATTACAAAATTCATTGTTTATATTCACGTTTTCATTAGCTATAGTCTATTTCATGAAACATGCTATTTTCAATGCAACGTTAGGGGTGGGAATGATAAAACAATGACTGAAAGGCTCGTGGTCAATGTGTACACTACATTTGGAGTTTGTATGTTACAGGACGCATAAACCAGCAAATTTAGTCTAATTCAGTGATTCAAATTGAACTTTTGACAATTATAAAAGAACTCTGATCTTTACGTTTTTTCAGCCCTAGTCTGACTTTCTGGTTGTGTTATAATAATGGGCGATAATTTCACAAATGTTAAACGATTTCGAAACGCTGTTTACAAATCACCGAAGTAAAGTCCAGCATTCAACCATAATGTTGTACTATGAAATTTAGGTCAGTTTTGAACAAGTTATAGTCTGTTTCAAAAACCGTTAATTTTCGGAAGATCATTTAGACCGCATTTCGTTCGTTCAATTGTGGACCCTGAATGAAAATTCAAGATAGAACAATCGTCGAACATAGGCATCTACACATGCTATGTGAAAAACACCAACAGGAAAGATAAAAAACATCAATTTTGAAGCGCAACACAAACTGGGGAGAAAAAAACTACTTGCAAAAACGCGCCTTTTTTTCTAGGGGTGGCCTTTAAAAAACGGCACTTAAAGCATAAAGGAACATCGATGTATATGCCCAACTACATACAAGTTTTGTAATTGAATCAACAGTACTAAAGGTATGCAATTTGCTTAATTCTGCATCCATTTAATATCTCTATAGGTATCAATGTACTATTGCATAACGGTATGGGCGCAGCCATTTTATGAGCACAAAGTAAAGCGTGAAAAAACTGTCAGGTTAAACGCGATTGGTCAATAATGATTGTTAAAGTAAAAATATTTTGGAAAGAAATGCAATCTTTGGTATGAAATTACACAAAAAAGGAGTTTTATACACATTTAGGAGGAAGAAATCAAATTTCGAATACGTAGGGGCACCTCGAGGAAATTTGAAAAAAATGAGACTCCCCCTTTTTGACCTTCATTTTTCAGCCAGAAAAGCAATGCGAACCTATATTTTTAATAACACCGAATAAACCCCCTATTCTTTAACATAAATAATCTCTCTTAATTTAACATCAAATTAACTTTGTCTTCCAACGAAATAATAATCGAAAAGGGGTACCCCATATGGAAAATAACATAGAAAGGCCATTGGTCCATTGTATTCTATACATGTTTCTTTTGGCATTTGAATTCGGCAAATTTTACTTTAAGCGCATAAATTCTGTATAAAATCATAGATTATTACAAAATTCATTGTTTATATTCACGTTTTCATTAGCTATAGTCTATTTCATGAAACATGCTATTTTCAATGCAACGTTAGGGGTGGGAATGATAAAACAATGACTGAAAGGCTCGTGGTCAATGTGTACACTACATTTGGAGTTTGTATGTTACAGGACGCATAAACCAGCAAATTTAGTCTAATTCAGTGATTCAAATTGAACTTTTGACAATTATAAAAGAACTCTGATCTTTACGTTTTTTCAGCCCTAGTCTGACTTTCTGGTTGTGTTATAATAATGGGCGATAATTTCACAAATGTTAAACGATTTCGAAACGCTGTTTACAAATCACCGAAGTAAAGTCCAGCATTCAACCATAATGTTGTACTATGAAATTTAGGTCAGTTTTGAACAAGTTATAGTCTGTTTCAAAAACCGTTAATTTTCGGAAGATCATTTAGACCGCATTTCGTTCGTTCAATTGTGGACCCTGAATGAAAATTCAAGATAGAACAATCGTCGAACATAGGCATCTACACATGCTATGTGAAAAACACCAACAGGAAAGATAAAAAACATCAATTTTGAAGCGCAACACAAACTGAGGAGAAAAAAACTACTTGCAAAAACGCGCCTTTTTTTCTAGGGGTGGCCTTTAAAAAACGGCACTTAAAGCATAAAGGAACATCGATGTATATGCCCAACTACATACAAGTTTTGTAATTGAATCAACAGTACTAAAGGTATGCAATTTGCTTAATTCTGCATCCATTTAATATCTCTATAGGTATCAATGTACTATTGCATAACGGTATGGGCGCAGCCATTTTATGAGCACAAAGTAAAGCGTGAAAAAACTGTCAGGTTAAACGCGATTGGTCAATAATGATTGTTAAAGTAAAAATATTTTGGAAAGAAATGCAATCTTTGGTATGAAATTACACAAAAAAGGAGTTTTATACACATTTAGGAGGAAGAAATCAAATTTCGAATACGTAGGGGCACCTCGAGGAAATTTGAAAAAAATGAGACTCCCCCTTTTTGACCTTCATTTTTCAGCCAGAAAAGCAATGCGAACCTATATTTTTAATAACACCGAATAAACCCCCTATTCTTTAACATAAATAATCTCTCTTAATTTAACATCAAATTAACTTTGTCTTCCAACGAAATAATAATCGAAAAGGGGTACCCCATATGGAAAATAACATAGAAAGGCCATTGGTCCATTGTATTCTATACATGTTTCTTTTGGCATTTGAATTCGGCAAATTTTACTTTAAGCGCATAAATTCTGCATAAAATCATAGATTATTACAAAATTCATTGTTTATATTCACGTTTTCATTAGCTATAGTCTATTTCATGAAACATGCTATTTTCAATGCAACGTTAGGGGTGGGAATGATAAAACAATGACTGAAAGGCTCGTGGTCAATGTGTACACTACATTTGGAGTTTGTATGTTACAGGACGCATAAACCAGCAAATTTAGTCTAATTCAGTGATTCAAATTGAACTTTTGACAATTATAAAAGAACTCTGATCTTTACGTTTTTTCAGCCCTAGTCTGACTTTCTGGTTGTGTTATAATAATGGGCGATAATTTCACAAATGTTAAACGATTTCGAAACGCTGTTTACAAATCACCGAAGTAAAGTCCAGCATTCAACCATAATGTTGTACTATGAAATTTAGGTCAGTTTTGAACAAGTTATAGTCTGTTTCAAAAACCGTTAATTTTCGGAAGATCATTTAGACCGCATTTCGTTCGTTCAATTGTGGACCCTGAATGAAAATTCAAGATAGAACAATCGTCGAACATAGGCATCTACACATGCTATGTGAAAAACACCAACAGGAAAGATAAAAAACATCAATTTTGAAGCGCAACACAAACTGGGGAGAAAAAAACTACTTGCAAAAACGCGCCTTTTTTTTCTAGGGGTGGCCTTTAAAAAACGGCACTTAAAGCATAAAGGAACATCGATGTATATGCCCAACTACATACAAGTTTTGTAATTGAATCAACAGTACTAAAGGTATGCAATTTGCTTAATTCTGCATCCATTTAATATCTCTATAGGTATCAATGTACTATTGCATAACGGTATGGGCGCAGCCATTTTATGAGCACAAAGTAAAGCGTGAAAAAACTGTCAGGTTAAACGCGATTGGTCAATAATGATTGTTAAAGTAAAAATATTTTTGGAAAGAAATGCAATCTTTGGTATGAAATTACACAAAAAAGGAGTTTTATACACATTTAGGAGGAAGAAATCAAATTTCGAATACGTAGGGGCACCTCGAGGAAATTTGAAAAAAATGAGACTCCCCCTTTTTGACCTTCATTTTTCAGCCAGAAAAGCAATGCGAACCTATATTTTTAATAACACCGAATAAACCCCCTATTCTTTAACATAAATAATCTCTCTTAATTTAACATCAAATTAACTTTGTCTTCCAACGAAATAATAATCGAAAAGGGGTACCCCATATGGAAAATAACATAGAAAGGCCATTGGTCCATTGTATTCTATACATGTTTCTTTTGGCATTTGAATTCGGCAAATTTTACTTTAAGCGCATAAATTCTGCATAAAATCATAGATTATTACAAAATTCATTGTTTATATTCACGTTTTCATTAGCTATAGTCTATTTCATGAAACATGCTATTTTCAATGCAACGTTAGGGGTGGGAATGATAAAACAATGACTGAAAGGCTCGTGGTCAATGTGTACACTACATTTGGAGTTTGTATGTTACAGGACGCATAAACCAGCAAATTTAGTCTAATTCAGTGATTCAAATTGAACTTTTGACAATTATAAAAGAACTCTGATCTTTACGTTTTTTCAGCCCTAGTCTGACTTTCTGGTTGTGTTATAATAATGGGCGATAATTTCACAAATGTTAAACGATTTCGAAACGCTGTTTACAAATCACCGAAGTAAAGTCCAGCATTCAACCATAATGTTGTACTATGAAATTTAGGTCAGTTTTGAACAAGTTATAGTCTGTTTCAAAAACCGTTAATTTTCGGAAGATCATTTAGACCGCATTTCGTTCGTTCAATTGTGGACCCTGAATGAAAATTCAAGATAGAACAATCGTCGAACATAGGCATCTACACATGCTATGTGAAAAACACCAACAGGAAAGATAAAAAACATCAATTTTGAAGCGCAACACAAACTGGGGAGAAAAAAACTACTTGCAAAAACGCGCCTTTTTTTCTAGGGGTGGCCTTTAAAAAACGGCACTTAAAGCATAAAGGAACATCGATGTATATGCCCAACTACATACAAGTTTTGTAATTGAATCAACAGTACTAAAGGTATGCAATTTGCTTAATTCTGCATCCATTTAATATCTCTATAGGTATCAATGTACTATTGCATAACGGTATGGGCGCAGCCATTTTATGAGCACAAAGTAAAGCGTGAAAAAACTGTCAGGTTAAACGCGATTGGTCAATAATGATTGTTAAAGTAAAAATATTTTGGAAAGAAATGCAATCTTTGGTATGAAATTACACAAAAAAGGAGTTTTATACACATTTAGGAGGAAGAAATCAAATTTCGAATACGTAGGGGCACCTCGAGGAAATTTGAAAAAAATGAGACTCCCCCTTTTTGACCTTCATTTTTCAGCCAGAAAAGCAATGCGAACCTATATTTTTAATAACACCGAATAAACCCCCTATTCTTTAACATAAATAATCTCTCTTAATTTAACATCAAATTAACTTTGTCTTCCAACGAAATAATAATCGAAAAGGGGTACCCCATATGGAAAATAACATAGAAAGGCCATTGGTCCATTGTATTCTATACATGTTTCTTTTGGCATTTGAATTCGGCAAATTTTACTTTAAGCGCATAAATTCTGCATAAAATCATAGATTATTACAAAATTCATTGTTTATATTCACGTTTTCATTAGCTATAGTCTATTTCATGAAACATGCTATTTTCAATGCAACGTTAGGGGTGGGAATGATAAAACAATGACTGAAAGGCTCGTGGTCAATGTGTACACTACATTTGGAGTTTGTATGTTACAGGACGCATAAACCAGCAAATTTAGTCTAATTCAGTGATTCAAATTGAACTTTTGACAATTATAAAAGAACTCTGATCTTTACGTTTTTTCAGCCCTAGTCTGACTTTCTGGTTGTGTTATAATAATGGGCGATAATTTCACAAATGTTAAACGATTTCGAAACGCTGTTTACAAATCACCGAAGTAAAGTCCAGCATTCAACCATAATGTTGTACTATGAAATTTAGGTCAGTTTTGAACAAGTTATAGTCTGTTTCAAAAACCGTTAATTTTCGGAAGATCATTTAGACCGCATTTCGTTCGTTCAATTGTGGACCCTGAATGAAAATTCAAGATAGAACAATCGTCGAACATAGGCATCTACACATGCTATGTGAAAAACACCAACAGGAAAGATAAAAAACATCAATTTTGAAGCGCAACACAAACTGAGGAGAAAAAAACTACTTGCAAAAACGCGCCTTTTTTTCTAGGGGTGGCCTTTAAAAAACGGCACTTAAAGCATAAAGGAACATCGATGTATATGCCCAACTACATACAAGTTTTGTAATTGAATCAACAGTACTAAAGGTATGCAATTTGCTTAATTCTGCATCCATTTAATATCTCTATACATGTTTCTTTTGGCATTTGAATTCGGCAAATTTTACTTTAAGCGCATAAATTCTGCATAAAATCATAGATTATTACAAAATTCATTGTTTATATTCACGTTTTCATTAGCTATAGTCTATTTCATGAAACATGCTATTTTCAATGCAACGTTAGGGGTGGGAATGATAAAACAATGACTGAAAGGCTCGTGGTCAATGTGTACACTACATTTGGAGTTTGTATGTTACAGGACGCATAAACCAGCAAATTTAGTCTAATTCAGTGATTCAAATTGAACTTTTGACAATTATAAAAGAACTCTGATCTTTACGTTTTTTCAGCCCTAGTCTGACTTTCTGGTTGTGTTATAATAATGGGCGATAATTTCACAAATGTTAAACGATTTCGAAACGCTGTTTACAAATCACCGAAGTAAAGTCCAGCATTCAACCATAATGTTGTACTATGAAATTTAGGTCAGTTTTGAACAAGTTATAGTCTGTTTCAAAAACCGTTAATTTTCGGAAGATCATTTAGACCGCATTTCGTTCGTTCAATTGTGGACCCTGAATGAAAATTCAAGATAGAACAATCGTCGAACATAGGCATCTACACATGCTATGTGAAAAACACCAACAGGAAAGATAAAAAACATCAATTTTGAAGCGCAACACAAACTGGGGAGAAAAAAACTACTTGCAAAAACGCGCCTTTTTTTCTAGGGGTGGCCTTTAAAAAACGGCACTTAAAGCATAAAGGAACATCGATGTATATGCCCAACTACATACAAGTTTTGTAATTGAATCAACAGTACTAAAGGTATGCAATTTGCTTAATTCTGCATCCATTTAATATCTCTATAGGTATCAATGTACTATTGCATAACGGTATGGGCGCAGCCATTTTATGAGCACAAAGTAAAGCGTGAAAAAACTGTCAGGTTAAACGCGATTGGTCAATAATGATTGTTAAAGTAAAAATATTTTGGAAAGAAATGCAATCTTTGGTATGAAATTACACAAAAAAGGAGTTTTATACACATTTAGGAGGAAGAAATCAAATTTCGAATACGTAGGGGCACCTCGAGGAAATTTGAAAAAAATGAGACTCCCCCTTTTTGACCTTCATTTTTCAGCCAGAAAAGCAATGCGAACCTATATTTTTAATAACACCGAATAAACCCCCTATTCTTTAACATAAATAATCTCTCTTAATTTAACATCAAATTAACTTTGTCTTCCAACGAAATAATAATCGAAAAGGGGTACCCCATATGGAAAATAACATAGAAAGGCCATTGGTCCATTGTATTCTATACATGTTTCTTTTGGCATTTGAATTCGGCAAATTTTACTTTAAGCGCATAAATTCTGCATAAAATCATAGATTATTACAAAATTCATTGTTTATATTCACGTTTTCATTAGCTATAGTCTATTTCATGAAACATGCTATTTTCAATGCAACGTTAGGGGTGGGAATGATAAAACAATGACTGAAAGGCTCGTGGTCAATGTGTACACTACATTTGGAGTTTGTATGTTACAGGACGCATAAACCAGCAAATTTAGTCTAATTCAGTGATTCAAATTGAACTTTTGACAATTATAAAAGAACTCTGATCTTTACGTTTTTTCAGCCCTAGTCTGACTTTCTGGTTGTGTTATAATAATGGGCGATAATTTCACAAATGTTAAACGATTTCGAAACGCTGTTTACAAATCACCGAAGTAAAGTCCAGCATTCAACCATAATGTTGTACTATGAAATTTAGGTCAGTTTTGAACAAGTTATAGTCTGTTTCAAAAACCGTTAATTTTCGGAAGATCATTTAGACCGCATTTCGTTCGTTCAATTGTGGACCCTGAATGAAAATTCAAGATAGAACAATCGTCGAACATAGGCATCTACACATGCTATGTGAAAAACACCAACAGGAAAGATAAAAAACATCAATTTTGAAGCGCAACACAAACTGAGGAGAAAAAAACTACTTGCAAAAACGCGCCTTTTTTTCTAGGGGTGGCCTTTAAAAAACGGCACTTAAAGCATAAAGGAACATCGATGTATATGCCCAACTACATACAAGTTTTGTAATTGAATCAACAGTACTAAAGGTATGCAATTTGCTTAATTCTGCATCCATTTAATATCTCTATAGGTATCAATGTACTATTGCATAACGGTATGGGCGCAGCCATTTTATGAGCACAAAGTAAAGCGTGAAAAAACTGTCAGGTTAAACGCGATTGGTCAATAATGATTGTTAAAGTAAAAATATTTTGGAAAGAAATGCAATCTTTGGTATGAAATTACACAAAAAAGGAGTTTTATACACATTTAGGAGGAAGAAATCAAATTTCGAATACGTAGGGGCACCTCGAGGAAATTTGAAAAAAATGAGACTCCCCCTTTTTGACCTTCATTTTTCAGCCAGAAAAGCAATGCGAACCTATATTTTTAATAACACCGAATAAACCCCCTATTCTTTAACATAAATAATCTCTCTTAATTTAACATCAAATTAACTTTGTCTTCCAACGAAATAATAATCGAAAAGGGGTACCCCATATGGAAAATAACATAGAAAGGCCATTGGTCCATTGTATTCTATACATGTTTCTTTTGGCATTTGAATTCGGCAAATTTTACTTTAAGCGCATAAATTCTGCATAAAATCATAGATTATTACAAAATTCATTGTTTATATTCACGTTTTCATTAGCTATAGTCTATTTCATGAAACATGCTATTTTCAATGCAACGTTAGGGGTGGGAATGATAAAACAATGACTGAAAGGCTCGTGGTCAATGTGTACACTACATTTGGAGTTTGTATGTTACAGGACGCATAAACCAGCAAATTTAGTCTAATTCAGTGATTCAAATTGAACTTTTGACAATTATAAAAGAACTCTGATCTTTACGTTTTTTCAGCCCTAGTCTGACTTTCTGGTTGTGTTATAATAATGGGCGATAATTTCACAAATGTTAAACGATTTCGAAACGCTGTTTACAAATCACCGAAGTAAAGTCCAGCATTCAACCATAATGTTGTACTATGAAATTTAGGTCAGTTTTGAACAAGTTATAGTCTGTTTCAAAAACCGTTAATTTTCGGAAGATCATTTAGACCGCATTTCGTTCGTTCAATTGTGGACCCTGAATGAAAATTCAAGATAGAACAATCGTCGAACATAGGCATCTACACATGCTATGTGAAAAACACCAACAGGAAAGATAAAAAACATCAATTTTGAAGCGCAACACAAACTGAGGAGAAAAAAACTACTTGCAAAAACGCGCCTTTTTTTCTAGGGGTGGCCTTTAAAAAACGGCACTTAAAGCATAAAGGAACATCGATGTATATGCCCAACTACATACAAGTTTTGTAATTGAATCAACAGTACTAAAGGTATGCAATTTGCTTAATTCTGCATCCATTTAATATCTCTATAGGTATCAATGTACTATTGCATAACGGTATGGGCGCAGCCATTTTATGAGCACAAAGTAAAGCGTGAAAAAACTGTCAGGTTAAACGCGATTGGTCAATAATGATTGTTAAAGTAAAAATATTTTGGAAAGAAATGCAATCTTTGGTATGAAATTACACAAAAAAGGAGTTTTATACACATTTAGGAGGAAGAAATCAAATTTCGAATACGTAGGGGCACCTCGAGGAAATTTGAAAAAAATGAGACTCCCCCTTTTTGACCTTCATTTTTCAGCCAGAAAAGCAATGCGAACCTATATTTTTAATAACACCGAATAAACCCCCTATTCTTTAACATAAATAATCTCTCTTAATTTAACATCAAATTAACTTTGTCTTCCAACGAAATAATAATCGAAAAGGGGTACCCCATATGGAAAATAACATAGAAAGGCCATTGGTCCATTGTATTCTATACATGTTTCTTTTGGCATTTGAATTCGGCAAATTTTACTTTAAGCGCATAAATTCTGCATAAAATCATAGATTATTACAAAATTCATTGTTTATATTCACGTTTTCATTAGCTATAGTCTATTTCATGAAACATGCTATTTTCAATGCAACGTTAGGGGTGGGAATGATAAAACAATGACTGAAAGGCTCGTGGTCAATGTGTACACTACATTTGGAGTTTGTATGTTACAGGACGCATAAACCAGCAAATTTAGTCTAATTCAGTGATTCAAATTGAACTTTTGACAATTATAAAAGAACTCTGATCTTTACGTTTTTTCAGCCCTAGTCTGACTTTCTGGTTGTGTTATAATAATGGGCGATAATTTCACAAATGTTAAACGATTTCGAAACGCTGTTTACAAATCACCGAAGTAAAGTCCAGCATTCAACCATAATGTTGTACTATGAAATTTAGGTCAGTTTTGAACAAGTTATAGTCTGTTTCAAAAACCGTTAATTTTCGGAAGATCATTTAGACCGCATTTCGTTCGTTCAATTGTGGACCCTGAATGAAAATTCAAGATAGAACAATCGTCGAACATAGGCATCTACACATGCTATGTGAAAAACACCAACAGGAAAGATAAAAAACATCAATTTTGAAGCGCAACACAAACTGGGGAGAAAAAAACTACTTGCAAAAACGCGCCTTTTTTTTCTAGGGGTGGCCTTTAAAAAACGGCACTTAAAGCATAAAGGAACATCGATGTATATGCCCAACTACATACAAGTTTTGTAATTGAATCAACAGTACTAAAGGTATGCAATTTGCTTAATTCTGCATCCATTTAATATCTCTATAGGTATCAATGTACTATTGCATAACGGTATGGGCGCAGCCATTTTATGAGCACAAAGTAAAGCGTGAAAAAACTGTCAGGTTAAACGCGATTGGTCAATAATGATTGTTAAAGTAAAAATATTTTTGGAAAGAAATGCAATCTTTGGTATGAAATTACACAAAAAAGGAGTTTTATACACATTTAGGAGGAAGAAATCAAATTTCGAATACGTAGGGGCACCTCGAGGAAATTTGAAAAAAATGAGACTCCCCCTTTTTGACCTTCATTTTTCAGCCAGAAAAGCAATGCGAACCTATATTTTTAATAACACCGAATAAACCCCCTATTCTTTAACATAAATAATCTCTCTTAATTTAACATCAAATTAACTTTGTCTTCCAACGAAATAATAATCGAAAAGGGGTACCCCATATGGAAAATAACATAGAAAGGCCATTGGTCCATTGTATTCTATACATGTTTCTTTTGGCATTTGAATTCGGCAAATTTTACTTTAAGCGCATAAATTCTGCATAAAATCATAGATTATTACAAAATTCATTGTTTATATTCACGTTTTCATTAGCTATAGTCTATTTCATGAAACATGCTATTTTCAATGCAACGTTAGGGGTGGGAATGATAAAACAATGACTGAAAGGCTCGTGGTCAATGTGTACACTACATTTGGAGTTTGTATGTTACAGGACGCATAAACCAGCAAATTTAGTCTAATTCAGTGATTCAAATTGAACTTTTGACAATTATAAAAGAACTCTGATCTTTACGTTTTTTCAGCCCTAGTCTGACTTTCTGGTTGTGTTATAATAATGGGCGATAATTTCACAAATGTTAAACGATTTCGAAACGCTGTTTACAAATCACCGAAGTAAAGTCCAGCATTCAACCATAATGTTGTACTATGAAATTTAGGTCAGTTTTGAACAAGTTATAGTCTGTTTCAAAAACCGTTAATTTTCGGAAGATCATTTAGACCGCATTTCGTTCGTTCAATTGTGGACCCTGAATGAAAATTCAAGATAGAACAATCGTCGAACATAGGCATCTACACATGCTATGTGAAAAACACCAACAGGAAAGATAAAAAACATCAATTTTGAAGCGCAACACAAACTGGGGAGAAAAAAACTACTTGCAAAAACGCGCCTTTTTTTCTAGGGGTGGCCTTTAAAAAACGGCACTTAAAGCATAAAGGAACATCGATGTATATGCCCAACTACATACAAGTTTTGTAATTGAATCAACAGTACTAAAGGTATGCAATTTGCTTAATTCTGCATCCATTTAATATCTCTATAGGTATCAATGTACTATTGCATAACGGTATGGGCGCAGCCATTTTATGAGCACAAAGTAAAGCGTGAAAAAACTGTCAGGTTAAACGCGATTGGTCAATAATGATTGTTAAAGTAAAAATATTTTGGAAAGAAATGCAATCTTTGGTATGAAATTACACAAAAAAGGAGTTTTATACACATTTAGGAGGAAGAAATCAAATTTCGAATACGTAGGGGCACCTCGAGGAAATTTGAAAAAAATGAGACTCCCCCTTTTTGACCTTCATTTTTCAGCCAGAAAAGCAATGCGAACCTATATTTTTAATAACACCGAATAAACCCCCTATTCTTTAACATAAATAATCTCTCTTAATTTAACATCAAATTAACTTTGTCTTCCAACGAAATAATAATCGAAAAGGGGTACCCCATATGGAAAATAACATAGAAAGGCCATTGGTCCATTGTATTCTATACATGTTTCTTTTGGCATTTGAATTCGGCAAATTTTACTTTAAGCGCATAAATTCTGCATAAAATCATAGATTATTACAAAATTCATTGTTTATATTCACGTTTTCATTAGCTATAGTCTATTTCATGAAACATGCTATTTTCAATGCAACGTTAGGGGTGGGAATGATAAAACAATGACTGAAAGGCTCGTGGTCAATGTGTACACTACATTTGGAGTTTGTATGTTACAGGACGCATAAACCAGCAAATTTAGTCTAATTCAGTGATTCAAATTGAACTTTTGACAATTATAAAAGAACTCTGATCTTTACGTTTTTTCAGCCCTAGTCTGACTTTCTGGTTGTGTTATAATAATGGGCGATAATTTCACAAATGTTAAACGATTTCGAAACGCTGTTTACAAATCACCGAAGTAAAGTCCAGCATTCAACCATAATGTTGTACTATGAAATTTAGGTCAGTTTTGAACAAGTTATAGTCTGTTTCAAAAACCGTTAATTTTCGGAAGATCATTTAGACCGCATTTCGTTCGTTCAATTGTGGACCCTGAATGAAAATTCAAGATAGAACAATCGTCGAACATAGGCATCTACACATGCTATGAGAAAAACACCAACAGGAAAGATAAAAAACATCAATTTTGAAGCGCAACACAAACTGAGGAGAAAAAAACTACTTGCAAAAACGCGCCTTTTTTTCTAGGGGTGGCCTTTAAAAAACGGCACTTAAAGCATAAAGGAACATCGATGTATATGCCCAACTACATACAAGTTTTGTAATTGAATCAACAGTACTAAAGGTATGCAATTTGCTTAATTCTGCATCCATTTAATATCTCTATAGGTATCAATGTACTATTGCATAACGGTATGGGCGCAGCCATTTTATGAGCACAAAGTAAAGCGTGAAAAAACTGTCAGGTTAAACGCGATTGGTCAATAATGATTGTTAAAGTAAAAATATTTTGGAAAGAAATGCAATCTTTGGTATGAAATTACACAAAAAAGGAGTTTTATACACATTTAGGAGGAAGAAATCAAATTTCGAATACGTAGGGGCACCTCGAGGAAATTTGAAAAAAATGAGACTCCCCCTTTTTGACCTTCATTTTTCAGCCAGAAAAGCAATGCGAACCTATATTTTTAATAACACCGAATAAACCCCCTATTCTTTAACATAAATAATCTCTCTTAATTTAACATCAAATTAACTTTGTCTTCCAACGAAATAATAATCGAAAAGGGGTACCCCATATGGAAAATAACATAGAAAGGCCATTGGTCCATTGTATTCTATACATGTTTCTTTTGGCATTTGAATTCGGCAAATTTTACTTTAAGCGCATAAATTCTGCATAAAATCATAGATTATTACAAAATTCATTGTTTATATTCACGTTTTCATTAGCTATAGTCTATTTCATGAAACATGCTATTTTCAATGCAACGTTAGGGGTGGGAATGATAAAACAATGACTGAAAGGCTCGTGGTCAATGTGTACACTACATTTGGAGTTTGTATGTTACAGGACGCATAAACCAGCAAATTTAGTCTAATTCAGTGATTCAAATTGAACTTTTGACAATTATAAAAGAACTCTGATCTTTACGTTTTTTCAGCCCTAGTCTGACTTTCTGGTTGTGTTATAATAATGGGCGATAATTTCACAAATGTTAAACGATTTCGAAACGCTGTTTACAAATCACCGAAGTAAAGTCCAGCATTCAACCATAATGTTGTACTATGAAATTTAGGTCAGTTTTGAACAAGTTATAGTCTGTTTCAAAAACCGTTAATTTTCGGAAGATCATTTAGACCGCATTTCGTTCGTTCAATTGTGGACCCTGAATGAAAATTCAAGATAGAACAATCGTCGAACATAGGCATCTACACATGCTATGTGAAAAACACCAACAGGAAAGATAAAAAACATCAATTTTGAAGCGCAACACAAACTGGGGAGAAAAAAACTACTTGCAAAAACGCGCCTTTTTTTCTAGGGGTGGCCTTTAAAAAACGGCACTTAAAGCATAAAGGAACATCGATGTATATGCCCAACTACATACAAGTTTTGTAATTGAATCAACAGTACTAAAGGTATGCAATTTGCTTAATTCTGCATCCATTTAATATCTCTATAGGTATCAATGTACTATTGCATAACGGTATGGGCGCAGCCATTTTATGAGCACAAAGTAAAGCGTGAAAAAACTGTCAGGTTAAACGCGATTGGTCAATAATGATTGTTAAAGTAAAAATATTTTGGAAAGAAATGCAATCTTTGGTATGAAATTACACAAAAAAGGAGTTTTATACACATTTAGGAGGAAGAAATCAAATTTCGAATACGTAGGGGCACCTCGAGGAAATTTGAAAAAAATGAGACTCCCCCTTTTTGACCTTCATTTTTCAGCCAGAAAAGCAATGCGAACCTATATTTTTAATAACACCGAATAAACCCCCTATTCTTTAACATAAATAATATCTCTTAATTTAACATCAAATTAACTTTGTCTTCCAACGAAATAATAATCGAAAAGGGGTACCCCATATGGAAAATAACATAGAAAGGCCATTGGTCCATTGTATTCTATACATGTTTCTTTTGGCATTTGAATTCGGCAAATTTTACTTTAAGCGCATAAATTCTGCATAAAATCATAGATTATTACAAAATTCATTGTTTATATTCACGTTTTCATTAGCTATAGTCTATTTCATGAAACATGCTATTTTCAATGCAACGTTAGGGGTGGGAATGATAAAACAATGACTGAAAGGCTCGTGGTCAATGTGTACACTACATTTGGAGTTTGTATGTTACAGGACGCATAAACCAGCAAATTTAGTCTAATTCAGTGATTCAAATTGAACTTTTGACAATTATAAAAGAACTCTGATCTTTACGTTTTTTCAGCCCTAGTCTGACTTTCTGGTTGTGTTATAATAATGGGCGATAATTTCACAAATGTTAAACGATTTCGAAACGCTGTTTACAAATCACCGAAGTAAAGTCCAGCATTCAACCATAATGTTGTACTATGAAATTTAGGTCAGTTTTGAACAAGTTATAGTCTGTTTCAAAAACCGTTAATTTTCGGAAGATCATTTAGACCGCATTTCGTTCGTTCAATTGTGGACCCTGAATGAAAATTCAAGATAGAACAATCGTCGAACATAGGCATCTACACATGCTATGTGAAAAACACCAACAGGAAAGATAAAAAACATCAATTTTGAAGCGCAACACAAACTGGGGAGAAAAAAACTACTTGCAAAAACGCGCCTTTTTTTCTAGGGGTGGCCTTTAAAAAACGGCACTTAAAGCATAAAGGAACATCGATGTATATGCCCAACTACATACAAGTTTTGTAATTGAATCAACAGTACTAAAGGTATGCAATTTGCTTAATTCTGCATCCATTTAATATCTCTATAGGTATCAATGTACTATTGCATAACGGTATGGGCGCAGCCATTTTATGAGCACAAAGTAAAGCGTGAAAAAACTGTCAGGTTAAACGCGATTGGTCAATAATGATTGTTAAAGTAAAAATATTTTTGGAAAGAAATGCAATCTTTGGTATGAAATTACACAAAAAAAGAAATCAAATTTCGAATACGTAGGGGCACCTCGAGGAAATTTGAAAAAAATGAGACTCCCCCTTTTTGACCTTCATTTTTCAGCCAGAAAAGCAATGCGAACCTATATTTTTAATAACACCGAATAAACCCCCTATTCTTTAACATAAATAATCTCTCTTAATTTAACATCAAATTAACTTTGTCTTCCAACGAAATAATAATCGAAAAGGGGTACCCCATATGGAAAATAACATAGAAAGGCCATTGGTCCATTGTATTCTATACATGTTTCTTTTGGCATTTGAATTCGGCAAATTTTACTTTAAGCGCATAAATTCTGCATAAAATCATAGATTATTACAAAATTCATTGTTTATATTCACGTTTTCATTAGCTATAGTCTATTTCATGAAACATGCTATTTTCAATGCAACGTTAGGGGTGGGAATGATAAAACAATGACTGAAAGGCTCGTGGTCAATGTGTACACTACATTTGGAGTTTGTATGTTACAGGACGCATAAACCAGCAAATTTAGTCTAATTCAGTGATTCAAATTGAACTTTTGACAATTATAAAAGAACTCTGATCTTTACGTTTTTTCAGCCCTAGTCTGACTTTCTGGTTGTGTTATAATAATGGGCGATAATTTCACAAATGTTAAACGATTTCGAAACGCTGTTTACAAATCACCGAAGTAAAGTCCAGCATTCAACCATAATGTTGTACTATGAAATTTAGGTCAGTTTTGAACAAGTTATAGTCTGTTTCAAAAACCGTTAATTTTCGGAAGATCATTTAGACCGCATTTCGTTCGTTCAATTGTGGACCCTGAATGAAAATTCAAGATAGAACAATCGTCGAACATAGGCATCTACACATGCTATGTGAAAAACACCAACAGGAAAGATAAAAAACATCAATTTTGAAGCGCAACACAAACTGAGGAGAAAAAAACTACTTGCAAAAACGCGCCTTTTTTTCTAGGGGTGGCCTTTAAAAAACGGCACTTAAAGCATAAAGGAACATCGATGTATATGCCCAACTACATACAAGTTTTGTAATTGAATCAACAGTACTAAAGGTATGCAATTTGCTTAATTCTGCATCCATTTAATATCTCTATACATGTTTCTTTTGGCATTTGAATTCGGCAAATTTTACTTTAAGCGCATAAATTCTGCATAAAATCATAGATTATTACAAAATTCATTGTTTATATTCACGTTTTCATTAGCTATAGTCTATTTCATGAAACATGCTATTTTCAATGCAACGTTAGGGGTGGGAATGATAAAACAATGACTGAAAGGCTCGTGGTCAATGTGTACACTACATTTGGAGTTTGTATGTTACAGGACGCATAAACCAGCAAATTTAGTCTAATTCAGTGATTCAAATTGAACTTTTGACAATTATAAAAGAACTCTGATCTTTACGTTTTTTCAGCCCTAGTCTGACTTTCTGGTTGTGTTATAATAATGGGCGATAATTTCACAAATGTTAAACGATTTCGAAACGCTGTTTACAAATCACCGAAGTAAAGTCCAGCATTCAACCATAATGTTGTACTATGAAATTTAGGTCAGTTTTGAACAAGTTATAGTCTGTTTCAAAAACCGTTAATTTTCGGAAGATCATTTAGACCGCATTTCGTTCGTTCAATTGTGGACCCTGAATGAAAATTCAAGATAGAACAATCGTCGAACATAGGCATCTACACATGCTATGTGAAAAACACCAACAGGAAAGATAAAAAACATCAATGTTGAAGCGCAACACAAACTGAGGAGAAAAAAACTACTTGCAAAAACGCGCCTTTTTTTCTAGGGGTGGCCTTTAAAAAACGGCACTTAAAGCATAAAGGAACATCGATGTATATGCCCAACTACATACAAGTTTTGTAATTGAATCAACAGTACTAAAGGTATGCAATTTGCTTAATTCTGCATCCATTTAATATCTCTATAGGTATCAATGTACTATTGCATAACGGTATGGGCGCAGCCATTTTATGAGCACAAAGTAAAGCGTGAAAAAACTGTCAGGTTAAACGCGATTGGTCAATAATGATTGTTAAAGTAAAAATATTTTGGAAAGAAATGCAATCTTTGGTATGAAATTACACAAAAAAGGAGTTTTATACACATTTAGGAGGAAGAAATCAAATTTCGAATACGTAGGGGCACCTCGAGGAAATTTGAAAAAAATGAGACTCCCCCTTTTTGACCTTCATTTTTCAGCCAGAAAAGCAATGCGAACCTATATTTTTAATAACACCGAATAAACCCCCTATTCTTTAACATAAATAATCTCTCTTAATTTAACATCAAATTAACTTTGTCTTCCAACGAAATAATAATCGAAAAGGGGTACCCCATATGGAAAATAACATAGAAAGGCCATTGGTCCATTGTATTCTATACATGTTTCTTTTGGCATTTGAATTCGGCAAATTTTACTTTAAGCGCATAAATTCTGCATAAAATCATAGATTATTACAAAATTCATTGTTTATATTCACGTTTTCATTAGCTATAGTCTATTTCATGAAACATGCTATTTTCAATGCAACGTTAGGGGTGGGAATGATAAAACAATGACTGAAAGGCTCGTGGTCAATGTGTACACTACATTTGGAGTTTGTATGTTACAGGACGCATAAACCAGCAAATTTAGTCTAATTCAGTGATTCAAATTGAACTTTTGACAATTATAAAAGAACTCTGATCTTTACGTTTTTTCAGCCCTAGTCTGACTTTCTGGTTGTGTTATAATAATGGGCGATAATTTCACAAATGTTAAACGATTTCGAAACGCTGTTTACAAATCACCGAAGTAAAGTCCAGCATTCAACCATAATGTTGTACTATGAAATTTAGGTCAGTTTTGAACAAGTTATAGTCTGTTTCAAAAACCGTTAATTTTCGGAAGATCATTTAGACCGCATTTCGTTCGTTCAATTGTGGACCCTGAATGAAAATTCAAGATAGAACAATCGTCGAACATAGGCATCTACACATGCTATGTGAAAAACACCAACAGGAAAGATAAAAAACATCAATTTTGAAGCGCAACACAAACTGGGGAGAAAAAAACTACTTGCAAAAACGCGCCTTTTTTTCTAGGGGTGGCCTTTAAAAAACGGCACTTAAAGCATAAAGGAACATCGATGTATATGCCCAACTACATACAAGTTTTGTAATTGAATCAACAGTACTAAAGGTATGCAATTTGCTTAATTCTGCATCCATTTAATATCTCTATAGGTATCAATGTACTATTGCATAACGGTATGGGCGCAGCCATTTTATGAGCACAAAGTAAAGCGTGAAAAAACTGTCAGGTTAAACGCGATTGGTCAATAATGATTGTTAAAGTAAAAATATTTTGGAAAGAAATGCAATCTTTGGTATGAAATTACACAAAAAAGGAGTTTTATACACATTTAGGAGGAAGAAATCAAATTTCGAATACGTAGGGGCACCTCGAGGAAATTTGAAAAAAATGAGACTCCCCCTTTTTGACCTTCATTTTTCAGCCAGAAAAGCAATGCGAACCTATATTTTTAATAACACCGAATAAACCCCCTATTCTTTAACATAAATAATCTCTCTTAATTTAACATCAAATTAACTTTGTCTTCCAACGAAATAATAATCGAAAAGGGGTACCACATATGGAAAATAACATAGAAAGGCCATTGGTCCATTGTATTCTATACATGTTTCTTTTGGCATTTGAATTCGGCAAATTTTACTTTAAGCGCATAAATTCTGCATAAAATCATAGATTATTACAAAATTCATTGTTTATATTCACGTTTTCATTAGCTATAGTCTATTTCATGAAACATGCTATTTTCAATGCAACGTTAGGGGTGGGAATGATAAAACAATGACTGAAAGGCTCGTGGTCAATGTGTACACTACATTTGGAGTTTGTATGTTACAGGACGCATAAACCAGCAAATTTAGTCTAATTCAGTGATTCAAATTGAACTTTTGACAATTATAAAAGAACTCTGATCTTTACGTTTTTTCAGCCCTAGTCTGACTTTCTGGTTGTGTTATAATAATGGGCGATAATTTCACAAATGTTAAACGATTTCGAAACGCTGTTTACAAATCACCGAAGTAAAGTCCAGCATTCAACCATAATGTTGTACTATGAAATTTAGGTCAGTTTTGAACAAGTTATAGTCTGTTTCAAAAACCGTTAATTTTCGGAAGATCATTTAGACCGCATTTCGTTCGTTCAATTGTGGACCCTGAATGAAAATTCAAGATAGAACAATCGTCGAACATAGGCATCTACACATGCTATGTGAAAAACACCAACAGGAAAGATAAAAAACATCAATTTTGAAGCGCAACACAAACTGAGGAGAAAAAAACTACTTGCAAAAACGCGCCTTTTTTTCTAGGGGTGGCCTTTAAAAAACGGCACTTAAAGCATAAAGGAACATCGATGTATATGCCCAACTACATACAAGTTTTGTAATTGAATCAACAGTACTAAAGGTATGCAATTTGCTTAATTCTGCATCCATTTAATATCTCTATAGGTATCAATGTACTATTGCATAACGGTATGGGCGCAGCCATTTTATGAGCACAAAGTAAAGCGTGAAAAAACTGTCAGGTTAAACGCGATTGGTCAATAATGATTGTTAAAGTAAAAATATTTTGGAAAGAAATGCAATCTTTGGTATGAAATTACACAAAAAAGGAGTTTTATACACATTTAGGAGGAAGAAATCAAATTTCGAATACGTAGGGGCACCTCGAGGAAATTTGAAAAAAATGAGACTCCCCCTTTTTGACCTTCATTTTTCAGCCAGAAAAGCAATGCGAACCTATATTTTTAATAACACCGAATAAACCCCCTATTCTTTAACATAAATAATCTCTCTTAATTTAACATCAAATTAACTTTGTCTTTCAACGAAATAATAATCGAAAAGGGGTACCCCATATGGAAAATAACATAGAAAGGCCATTGGTCCATTGTATTCTATACATGTTTCTTTTGGCATTTGAATTCGGCAAATTTTACTTTAAGCGCATAAATTCTGCATAAAATCATAGATTATTACAAAATTCATTGTTTATATTCACGTTTTCATTAGCTATAGTCTATTTCATGAAACATGCTATTTTCAATGCAACGTTAGGGGTGGGAATGATAAAACAATGACTGAAAGGCTCGTGGTCAATGTGTACACTACATTTGGAGTTTGTATGTTACAGGACGCATAAACCAGCAAATTTAGTCTAATTCAGTGATTCAAATTGAACTTTTGACAATTATAAAAGAACTCTGATCTTTACGTTTTTTCAGCCCTAGTCTGACTTTCTGGTTGTGTTATAATAATGGGCGATAATTTCACAAATGTTAAACGATTTCGAAACGCTGTTTACAAATCACCGAAGTAAAGTCCAGCATTCAACCATAATGTTGTACTATGAAATTTAGGTCAGTTTTGAACAAGTTATAGTCTGTTTCAAAAACCGTTAATTTTCGGAAGATCATTTAGACCGCATTTCGTTCGTTCAATTGTGGACCCTGAATGAAAATTCAAGATAGAACAATCGTCGAACATAGGCATCTACACATGCTATGTGAAAAACACCAACAGGAAAGATAAAAAACATCAATTTTGAAGCGCAACACAAACTGAGGAGAAAAAAACTACTTGCAAAAACGCGCCTTTTTTTCTAGGGGTGGCCTTTAAAAAACGGCACTTAAAGCATAAAGGAACATCGATGTATATGCCCAACTACATACAAGTTTTGTAATTGAATCAACAGTACTAAAGGTATGCAATTTGCTTAATTCTGCATCCATTTAATATCTCTATAGGTATCAATGTACTATTGCATAACGGTATGGGCGCAGCCATTTTATGAGCACAAAGTAAAGCGTGAAAAAACTGTCAGGTTAAACGCGATTGGTCAATAATGATTGTTAAAGTAAAAATATTTTGGAAAGAAATGCAATCTTTGGTATGAAATTACACAAAAAAGGAGTTTTATACACATTTAGGAGGAAGAAATCAAATTTCGAATACGTAGGGGCACCTCGAGGAAATTTGAAAAAAATGAGACTCCCCCTTTTTGACCTTCATTTTTCAGCCAGAAAAGCAATGCGAACCTATATTTTTAATAACACCGAATAAACCCCCTATTCTTTAACATAAATAATCTCTCTTAATTTAACATCAAATTAACTTTGTCTTCCAACGAAATAATAATCGAAAAGGGGTACCCCATATGGAAAATAACATAGAAAGGCCATTGGCCCATTGTATTCTTCAGATGGTAGCTGAGCTATCCGAAGAAAATATTGTAGACGAACGAAAAAATATAATATAATTAAGTAGACTAAAATAATTTTGACATCGATAAAATCAAAGTGTTTATTTTTTAAATTACTACAAAAATACCAGAAATTTTTTTTCAATCTGAAACGCTGTATTTGAAATTGAGTTTTGTGACGTCACCAACACATTAGATAAGACGTCACGTCATCAATGGAATGTAGAGGCACTGTTAGGGGGCCCTGAAGTAACATGAACAATGTGCGATGCTCGCATTTAGGCTGCGCCTACATTCATATTAAAATATGTTATAATCAATAAATGAATTGTAATAACACAAAGGCAACTGTCAAAAAAGACAAATCAGTCAAAATATAGCAACTAGTAGAACGAATAATCGTACCCTTGCTTTTTTCTTTTAATCACAAAACTAGCATCGGATTATATAAAGACAGCCAGTAAAATTCCCCCTTAGCAACTATAAAAAAAAATACATTAATGACTTGGCTTGGTTATTGATATTATTCAAATTAACGTTGTTGTTTTCTACGAATACAAAATCGCCATGCATTGATTTTTTTTTATTGATTTTTTATTTTTTTTTTTTTTGGGGGGGGGGGGGGGGGGGTTATCATACAAGTTTTAGCGATAAAGTAAGACAGTACGGACTGTCGAGTATTGAAAACCACGATGTCATATAATCAGTTCGAAGAAACTATAGATTTGGGTTTTTAAAATGGAAACTATACTTAACGTTATCTTTGGTTTTAAATTTTACCAAAACGAATCCTGCTGCTTTTGACTGTGTTAGAAAAGTGTTTTTCATATTACGTCACAAATTTAATATAATTCCGTAATGAATGACGGGCACGTGGCACTTTTTCCGTATCTGACTTTCAGCTTACACATGCAATATCTCTTCAGAAAAAAAACTAAAATGGTTCAAGTCGTCAATGGTCAAGCAGAATTATATAGTTGTATAGGCAATCTAGAAAAATACGCACTATTATGTCTAAAAACATGGAAAATAATTATACCACAGTGAGGAACGCCTTTCTTGCTAGATTTATCTTACTTTGAAATTGTTTCTTTTTCAATGAAGCTACCACTACCCTCATTGTTATCCTAGCCTCTTTGTTTCTCAAACGTTTAGTTTGCTTTACAAATGCTGTAACAATATACTCTCAGCATATATTTTTTTGGTGTCGAGTAGTCAGGATCAACAAAAGCTTGTTTAACTTTTGAGGCTGCTTGGGAATCGCTTATTAGATACGCGTGCGATCTTTTAAACAAAACTGTTCATATTTATATCTACCTGTTCCAAGATAGCTAAGAAGTGTGATTTAATAGATATTTGTGCGATCTTTGCAACAAAACTGTTCATTTAAAGAACAATCAATACTTGAATCATTTCGTTGGAAAGTTGTATGACACGATTAAAAAGATCTCAACAAGTTAAGGTCTCTAAGTATACAGGTGAAATACAGCTTAGTAAAAACGATCAAACATATGTCAACTAACATTAACTAATCTTAACATTTTTAATTAGAAAATCTGTTAAAAAATGGTATGGAAAAAAAATAAGCTAGTTTTCATAATGATACGATAATTATACAAAAGTTGATAATATAGAGGGCATTGTCATGATATCTTGACTGCACAAGGAAGAGTGGTATTGTCTGAAACATTGATAATGCCCGAGCCACAGTCGAGGTCATTATAAATGTTAAAGGCTATACCACTGTCCCGACTACCCGAGCCACAGGCGAGGTCATTATAAATGTTAAAGGCTATACCACTGTCCCGACTGCCCGAGCCACAGGCGAGGTCATTATAAATGTTAAAGGCTATACCACTGTCCCGACTGCCCGAGCCACAGGCGAGGTCATTATAAATGTTAAAGGCTATACCACTGTCCTGACTGCCCGAGCCACAGGCGAGGTCATTATAAATGTTAAAGGCTATACCACTGTCCCGACTGCCCGAGCCACAGGCGAGGTCATCATAAATGTTAAAGGCTATACCACTGTCCCGACTGCCCGAGCCACAGGCGAGGTCATCATAAATGTTAAAGGCTATACCACTGTCCCGACTGCTGACATGTATCATGACCATGCCAAATATATAAATCGATAATTTTCTAGTACACTAACATCTGTTGTAAAAAAAAATCTGATTTAATTTTTAAGTATTTACATTTTAATGACAATAATTTGGCAAGAGTTTTCCCATCAATACTGAAAATGTTACATATTAAAATGTAATAGTTTTCATAACCAGTTTCATTAAGCTTACGAGAACAGCACAGTCGTTCATTTCTCAATAATATTTTGCGCCACCTACCCGTTTCAGTACATACATGTATCAATCTGATAATATTTTTTTTGACGTGGTTATTAAAGAAAGCATGCAACATTAAGTAACAATAAAATGAGAAAAAAAACTATACAATTTGCTCTTAAAGATAACAACTGAAATAGGTAGAGAACGGATTAATTCATTAAACATGTATAAACTATACAGGAAATGTGTTTTACATAACCTTAGTTATTTTCTCAGGTATATCATGGTGCCAAGTTTTAATTTTGGGGGGGGGGAGGGATAAGCCCAAGTACCCGAGGAAAAAAATCTGACCTACGAGGTGGGAAAACTGGCAATCCTTAATTGTCCATAAAAAAGATTGGCTTGGAGTGCAACCTGCCCGCAATGAAAGTCGGGTCTGCAACGTAAGTGTTGACAGACCACGTGCTCAATAGTAGACTTACTACCTTAACCAATCGTCCACCGAGGTCCCATAATAAAAAGGAATATAATAATTAAACACATACAATAAGATTATAAGAAGAAAAATAATGAAAAAAATGGATGAATATCATTATATTATGTTTTGACACTATAAACAAGATTCTGGTTTTAAACTGTGAAATAATTATGAAAACATTAGTTTATTAATACATAGATAGATTAAATAATACACAAAATTGATAGAATTCTAAACAAACAATCATAGAATTTAGTGTGATTTCCGTTGTCGTAATCAAATAAATAAACCGTAAAAAGTGCGCAATTAGTCAAATCATTACTAACTTTAAAATTGTAAATAGTAGCGGCCGCCATATCCCATATAACTATAAAATGTAAGTTATTGTAAATAATATTTGTGCATTATTAATTAGCTTTAATTATCTAAAGATAACCATTAGTTTAGTTTAAAAACTGTTTTTCTTAATTTCTTTAAAAATAATTTTGTTAGGTATAAATGAGTTAGCATTTTCAGCTGTATTTACATATTTCAATTGTTTTTACCGGTCAATATGAAAATACTTTCTGACTGTTTAAGCCGTTAACAACACATGAATAAATCATAGGTATACCCGATTCAAACTGGTTCAATAAGATCGTGATTTTTTAAATAAAGAAGTGAGTATTTGAACGCTTAATTTAGAATCGAAATCGTGATGAAAAGGTTACGCATGATCGCACGCATTGTTCAATGTCACAAGACGCTGTAATTTACCAATATAAATACGGAACCCTGTAACATTTCGGTATAGAAATCCGGACGTTCACCACTCTAAGGTAAGGTTTTAATAATGTAAATTAAATAATTAACGAATGAAAAACTTTGTTAATACAAGATTAGGATACATTTTTAGAAGTAAATAAAACCATGCATTAATCAATAGAAGCAATATTACAAAAGCCTCCCAAAGCGTTAATACAAAAATAGCTATATTGTAATTGTTTCGCAAACACTTGTTTTTCCTTGTTTCGTTTTTTTTTATTCCGTTATGTTACAACAGGTCTATGCAATGACACAAATATTAGTATGGCGTATTTAATGATACGTTTATAATGTGCTTCAATTTGTATTCACTTACATTACAACTAACCGTTAAGATGTTGTCTACATATCTCACTAAATTTGCATAAAGTTAGTTTCCAAGATGCAACACTGTTGCTAATCTTTAAATAATTAAGAAATTTGATACAGACTAAAGGTTCACTTTTTGCTTTATGCTAAAAGGGTAGCTGAAAATTTATTAAATAGTTGCACATAATGTCATAAAAATGCCTAATATTACAAATTATTATAAGATTAATCATATTAATGTTTTATAATACTATCTTGCAGTATAACCTAACCCACATCTCAATACATTGACGCATTTTCTAGCACAGTAAACAATTACGTTAACTTACATTATATAAAAATGTTTACTCTTATTAATATTAATTACCTATTTATCTCTTTCACCTGTCCAATCATGACTTGATACATAATATTTTTATGTCGTATCGGATACATGGGTGTAACCAATGCATTTAGATTTTCGTTCTGTTCGATTCGTTTTCTGTTTCCATTATAGTATTCTTGTCCCGTTTCTGTCGCATGCGCATTATGTAAATGACATTATGCGCTGTGTTTTTTACCACAGCGCTATAATAGATATAATTGTTACTATTCAAATCCGTATCATGCTTACTAAGCTATACATTTTGTATTGCAACCTATTAATTATTATGTATAGCTTCGAGTGTCCATATAAAGACAGCTACATAATATGTAAACAAACAAGTATAAGAAATAATCAAGGAACAATACACACGTATAAGAATATCATAATTAGTCTATGTTTTTTTCGTAGAAGATGAAGCTTGCGTTGTGCATTGTGTTTGCAATATGTGTGATGGCATTGGAAGCGGCTGCTCTTCCACCAGGCGGGAGGGAGCCACCCCCAGGGCTCCCAAAACCATCAGGGGCTCCAAAACCAGAAGACAGACCGACAGGGCCTCCAAAACCAGAGGACAGACCAACAGGCCCCCCAAAACCAGAAGACAGACCGACAGGATCTCCAAAACCAGGGGACAGGCCGGCAGGATCTCCAAAACCAGAAGACAGACCGACAGGTCTTCCACCTGCGCCTGGACAGAAACCACCCCCACCACCACCACCCCCACGTAGAGGCTGAACCTTAAAGATATGATAACAAGTCTGTGTGCACTCAGTTTATTCTTCAGATACAGCAGAACTTAATTGAGTGCAATTTGCAACAAACGACTGTAATGTTTACTAATTCTGGAGTTTTATCAAAATTCAAATTCAATTTTAAAAAAACAGAGAACATGTGAATTCTGAACTTAGCTACATGTATATAAACATGCAATCAAAATCTGGGTGTTTTCTGTATCATTCTGTATACCATACTGCTCCAGGAGGTCATGGGGTCAAACTGGACATTAAAAATCAATACTTGTAGTTTCAAATCTGCTGCATTATAAAGGTATATATTATTGGAATCAGAATCGCGTGCATTTGTGATGGCATGTCTGGCATCAGGTAATGTAACACTCAGGGGAGACAATTATACATTTAATATTAATTGCTTTTGATTGGTTAAATTGATTTATGAATGAATGCTTCATTGAGCAATATGTCAGCTATATTCAAGCGAGAACAAGTTAACAACAATATATCATTGAGGAAAAAGTACGGCTCGGCATTTTCGAGAGCCACTGGAAAAGTATGGGGGCTCACATGGGGATGTAGAATTAAGTTTTTTGAAGTGGCTATCTGCAAAGCAGTGGCACCCTCCAATTCTCCAAACACGTTACCAAAAACGTTCTCCAAAAACTTGTTTAAGTGTTGTTTAAAGCCACTTGTAGTAATTCTCCAGCTATATCATGGCGTCCAATTTTCATTGAGGAGGAAGCCGGAGTACCTGCCCTGAAAATTTTCAATCCTTGTCAATTAATGCCGAGTACACCCTGCCCGAAGTGAAATTCGAACCCGCAATCTCAGTGTTGACAGACCACGTGCTCTAAAGTAGACAAGCCACTGTGTCACCGAGACCCCTGATTCATGCATTAAGTACTGATGTTAATGTTCATTGGTGATCACTATAACCCAAATAAATTATTTTTGACGTCCTATTTCAACAACCTAATGCCATTGGTTGGACGGATGTCAAGTGAAACTCGGACTTACATTTAAAGTGAGAAGTAAATTGGCGTGAAATTTCCATAATGAATAAGAGAAAGTGGGCAGATAACAGTTCAGTAATCTAACAGTTCAAGGCTGTATAGCTTCGTTATTTAAACATACGGCATTTATTTCATTGGATTTTTACAGTAATAAAAAAAATTAAAAATGACAAAAACCCAGGTGATAATGGACTGAAACGAATTACGTGTGTGCTTAATTCGTGCTAAGTAAAGTACTTTTAACAAATAATAAATGTTTGTTCTTTAAACCGGTTTTTAACTGCTAGAAGGTGTTATAAAACATAGTAAATAGAACATTATGCGGGGTTTGGAGTAAATTCTGCATTGTGATAACCTTGTAGATTATTTTCCATTTTCAGTTAGCTATACTAGGGATCCATTTCATTTTTCTTTCAAAGGGGTGGGGTGGAGCTGGAGAAGTAATCAGAAATATGCCGTGAACGAATCATCCCTGCTTATCAGTCGAGTCGAGCACACCTTGTCCCATGTAGGGCTCCCCGACCCAACCTTTGTTACCACCTCTGTGATCAGCATGCAGCAGATAACCTTAACAGCTCGTCGGCTACAGAAGCTGCCATTATGATATTGGTAATTAAACTCTGCAATATCTTGTCTACTTCTGGTATTTTTAATTTTAATAGATTACATTTTACGGTCGTGGTCATTTTGATTGGGATGGATATATTTGATGTTTGTTTGTTTGAATAATGTTTAACGCCATTTTCTGCAATTTGTCAGCTATATCATGGCGTCCAGTTTTTATTGTGGGAGGAAGCCGAAGTACCCGGAGAAAACTGGTAATCCTTGTCAATTAAGGTTGGAGTCGAGTACACCCTGTCCGCAGTGAGAATCGAACCCGCAATCTCAGTGTTGACAGACCACGTGATCAATAGTAGACGAACTACCTTAACCACTCGGCCACCGAGGCCTCTGGATATATTTGATTAAAAATATTTAATATATTGCGGACGAATGCAATAAAAAATACTGTTTTTGTATGTTTGAATGGTGTTTAAGAGCCACTTTCGGGAATTTTCAGCTATATCGTGGCGGCCAGTTTTTAAAGGGGGAAGAAATCCGGAGTACCCGCAGAAAACTGGCAGTTCTTTTGTATTAAGATTGGAATCTAGTACACCCTGCCAGCGTACCCGCAACCTCAGAGTTGACAGACCACGTGATCAGTAGTAGACGAACTACCTTAACCACTCCCTAAGAAAATTGGTGTTAAAACGCTTCAATTACTTATCTACTTCTGTTATTTTAATTTAAGTTCCAATGATTTGACAAGATGAAGCCGTTTTCTTTTATAGATTTCATTTTACGGCTATCATATATGGGAGGTTTTTTTGCGTTTCATATACTTTTATATTAACTTTACTACAGTGTAGGTGAATGTGACAACACTATACTATAATTTTAGAACAAATAATTTGTTTTTTTAATGGCATTTAACGCCACTTTTGGCAATGTTTAGCTATATAGAGGGGTCTAGTTTTTATGGGGCGAGGAAGCCGGAGTACGCGGTGAAAGCCCCACCACCAAATTAACCAGATATGCACGACACAAAGAATCAACGTTAACATCATCATTTAGGAAAACTTTCAAATTTGAAACCCTCAAACAGTTTTTTCTGTTAAATCTATTGAAGTATATACCTTTATAAGATACTTTATAATAATAAAAGAGACACCCTTGACGTTAAATAAATACAGGCATGACATGCAATAGGAAAATGGTTCATGGTGGTTCATGGTGGTTCATGGTGGGTTCATGGTGGTTCATGGTGGGTTCATGGTGGTTCATTTCATTACGTATTCCTAACAGCTAATACTCACTGAATATGAATAACGTTTAATGTTTAACATCAGTCAATTGAAATCGTTTGCAATGATCATTATACTGTACTTTGTGGATCGTTAAAATTCAATAAATTACTAGCTAATACTTCTATCATTGCTCCCGTATATTAAATCTAAATATCATTAAAAGGGAGGTCAAACTGTTTAAATGAGATCGTGAGAGCGTTGACAAATTATATATAAGGTTTCACTTCTTATACGGATGATTGAACATAAGACGTTGAATTGACGAGTGTAAATACGGTACAGCCCTACAATTCCATGCCGCAATGAAATCCTTTGCAACACTAAGTTAGTTAGTCAGTGGCGGATCCAGGGAGGGAGTTAGGGGCGTACGCCGCCCCTTTTAAAAAAAGGATAGCAAAAAAAAGAGAAAACAGGGAGGGTAACAACCTGCACCAAAGGCAACAAATTTCATCCCCACTCGTCCTCGCCATAAATTAATGCATTAACCGTACTTATAATTCGTTTATTATGATCTCTCTGTTGTATGCTGTACCAAATAAAGGTTGCTGAACACTATAAAAACCGTATGTTAAATAAATTCATTTTGATGCTTGGAAATTGCGAGAATGCAGGATTTTGCACCTTTTGTCGAGAGCTTAGCCGTAAATGCACCTCTGCGAAGCGCTGGAGGACCACTTCGTGGCCCTCCGTTTCCGATATCTCCCTTTTACGCCCCCCCCCCAATTTCGAAAATCCTGTATCCGCACCTGTTACTTACAATAAAATTATGGCAAAATGCAATTAGTGTAAGAATAGATGAAACAATTGTTAATAATAATGGCTTTATTGGTTGTCGGTTTACATTTTGCTTGACGTCAAATCTTTATAATAATTAGACGTTGTCAGTAACAACTAAAAGTACATCCATGACAAATGTGAATGAAGTCAATGATCCGTCGTTTGTAATGTGTGGCATTATTTGCGTTATGACTGGCATAAATTTAGGTTTTTACACAAACAATGGGGTTTAACCAAAACACAGAAGCTCTGTAACCATGGTAACAACTCTTTCTGAAATATCCACCCTCTATCTCTACTCAGTAAAAGGACAACAATATATGATTGTATGTTTTGTTTGTTTGAACGATGTTAAACGCCATTTTCAGCAATTCTTCAGCTATATGATGGCATCCAGTTTTGTTTGTTTCTTTGTTGTTTTTTTTTGGGGGGGGAGGGGGGTACCAGGAGAAAACCCTGGACCTGCAGTAGGAAAACTGGCAATCCTTGTCAATTAAGATTGGAGTCGAGTTCACCCTGCCCTCAGTGAGAATCGAACCAACAATCTTGGTGTTAACAGATCAAGTGATCAATAGTAGAGGAACTACCTTAACCACTTGGCCACCGAGGCCTCGAAGAATAAATGATGAATATCTGTAAGTCGTAACAGTAATATTGTATTCCTAATCTTATTATTCTATCACTGAAAATCACGTCTTAAAGGTCTAAAGGACAGTTTCATATAACCTTATCGTGAATTTCACTTGAATCAATTTTCACCTGAGATGCATAGGCTTATTTTAGGTAAATACACTTAGTTGTAAATGTGAAATTCATGCGATTGTCAGTGATCATGAAGTTCACTTGAGTGTTATTTGTCTGTTTGGATAATAGTGGGATGTAACCATCTGCAATACATTCTAAAAATGTGTGTACTTATTCCAAGGAAACTGAAGTCAACGTTGTGCGTTACAGTCTCGTATGGCTGCAAAACAGAGATAAGGAAAATAAACGGAATGAAAACCGGACCAAAAGGAACCACCAAAACTGAATAAATGAACAACATGGCCGTCGGAATCCGATCTTAAACCTTTAATTGTCCAACTGTCTGTTTCTCAAAGACCAGAGGGCAAGCCATCATAACAACAAAAATAGGATTGCAACTCAATATTGGAACGGTATTACACAACACGTTTCACAAAGGATAATTGTTCACAATACAACACTTACGCTTTATAACGTTCTAGATGGAGAACGTTACACGTATACTACATTGCCAATGCCGGGGTTTTAACAATCTTACAGGAATACACTTGGTTTATCCTTGGCTATTTCCATCTAAAAATGTCGAAAGAGGAATGGTGTAGGCCGAATTTAATGCCGTTATAATCCGATGTTAGTTGTTTTGTGATTGTCGGATTAACCTAAAAAAACAGCGAGGGTACGATTATTCGTTAAAAGAATAGATTCTTGTAGTATAGGGAACAGAAAAATGGTGTGAAAACATCAACACAGAAGGTGGTTTGTTACGCATTAAATTTGTTAATTAATTTGTTTGCAACTCGGCAATACACACATGGTGTGCTCGACTACAACCTTAAATGACAAGGAACGTAGCGAGTTTTTACCGACTTTTATTGCCGGTTTTCCTGTTGAATTCTGGGGTTTTGCCGGTTTTTCTGTGGACGGTTGGTGGTTTTACCGAGTAATTATGGCTTCTTACCCCAATAAACAAATAAACGCCATGATATAGCTGACTCTTTTCAAACGAACAAACATAAAAAAAATAAACACACTGATTAAAAATGAAAATGCTACGACTTTTCAATTCTCGTTTGAAAAATGACGGCTGCACATACTACTCAAAATTGTTAGGTTAACTGAAAAGAACAAACACACTTCAATTACGCGCCACAAATTTGATTCGGAAACCATCTAGATGTGCTCTGTTTCATTATTAAGTACAAACAGTGGCACTATGAACCAGACTCGTATATTGCAAGAAAATATGAAAATGCCTTCGTAATGAAAGCAAAAGAGTTTGAGAATTGTTTTTCTAAATATTTGGCGTATATGTTATTTATTCTGTATTTTAAGGAGATGTTATGTCTGCTGTCTGGCCGTCTGTTTGTAGATTATCGTTAGTATTTGAAGACACCGTTGTTGAGCTGGTTATTGGGATATCGTGAGTTGCTGGGTCTGTTGAAGGACCATTTGTTGATTGGATATTGGTAGTTCTTGTAGCCCCTGCTGCTGTGTTGCCTGTTTGGTTATCGGTTGTTATTGGAGATTCCGTTGTGTTTTCTGCAATGGCTGATGGTCCTGTTGTTGTGTTGTCTGTTTGGTTGTCCGTTGCTACTGGAGATGGGGTTTGGCTATCTGTTTGATTGTTATCAATACTAATTGGAAACCCTGTAGCATGACTGTTATCAGCTGTTGTTGAATTAGGGCGAGCTACAACCAATGATAGTGCACATACCAGAATGCAGAACGTCAACTTCATTGTCTGAAAATTAATCAAATACTATAAAATAAATTTTTTTAACTCATCTGGTGACATGACAGCCTCGTTGTAGTTGTCGTATACCAGGTAGATAGTCATAACAAAACAAATTGTACTGTTGTTCTGAATACTTATAGGATAATAGATGTTGATTAAATGACATCTGGAATTAAAAGTATAGTTTTATTCTAATATGACATGTGTAACGTTTTGAGTCCTCACCGGGTTTACAACGAGTGTACTAGTTTATCCTGCTACCATTACATTTGCTGTACACTAAATGTAGCCGAATAAATGTTTGCTTTATTCGGCAGTCTCCTGATACCTCAGAAAATATAGTTTATTTGTATTCGCCGCAAAACAGGTGAGAAATGCTCGGCAGAGCCTCGCATTTCTACCTGTTTCTAAGGCTCGAACACATATAAATTTTATATTTCTGACACTGTACGAATATTGTATTCCTAATCAACTTCATAAACGATCAACACTCTATAGCGACGTCAAAGAAATATACAATATTAGTACATTGTCAGAAAATATAAGGTTTATTTATACGAGTCTTAGAAA
This sequence comes from Limnoperna fortunei, assembly GCA_944474755.1. Lineage (NCBI taxonomy): Eukaryota > Metazoa > Mollusca > Bivalvia > Mytilida > Modiolidae > Limnoperna > Limnoperna fortunei. The sequence goes on from OX104123.1 coordinate 55,913,616, forward strand.
CAGGTAGAAATTATATGCAAGTCTCTGTCGAGCAATTCTCACCTGTTTTGCGGCAAGTTCAAATAAACGTTATATTTTCTGACAATGTACGATTATTGTTTTTATTCTGCATCCAGAAAATACGTTTAATACTAATTAGAAAACATGAAAAATGCACTTCTGACGTATTCCAGTGATATCCTGACGTCACAAACAAATATTCGACAACATAACGTAATCCAGAACAGAATATCGTTAGAAGTAAGGACAAGGGTACCAGTAGTGACGTCATTATTTACAAATAATTTTTTGCTTATTCGTAGGGTCGTATTTGTCTAGTTGAAGCGGTGGTTGCAGAATAAATATATTTTAATACTTTAACGACGTCACAATCAAGTTTGTGTCCTAAATGACAGACAAGTCCTGCAACTCAGAGTACGAATGACCAACCGGTGGTAAAATCAGTATATATTCTTGCGCCAATGAGTTATTTCTTAATAATTTAATTATCTTTGTAAGCTGAAATCTGATTGGTTAATTCAAATCGTATTATACGAAATAACTTGCGTGACCTATGACCTATTCTTAGCTGTTAAATAGTTCCATGACGTCATACACGTTTAACATTAAAATTGTTAAGATTTATTAGTTAAAATTAAATTATAAAGAAAATTTCATAATTTTTAACAGGTTATACATGTACTCAATAACCTGGCTTGGGTCTGTTTACACCATTCGTTAACTGCTGCGCTGTTTATTAGGCGTAAACAGAACCAAACCATGTTATATCGTATAATCTGTTCAGAAATTTGAAATATTCCTTAAATAAACGCTAACTAAACTAATGCCTACATGTAATTTAACGAAGACGAAACATTCAATATGTATATACCGAACCTGTCTTTTCATTGTTTACAACTTGGCTGCCTTTTACAATTCACATGATTTGATGCCCAAATTCATGTCACTGTGACATAATTAATTATTACATTTCGTAATTTTAGTTTCCATTTAAACAATGTATCTTTCACTAACCCATATTTTATGATATTGCACGATTGTGACGTTTTAACTATAAGTGATATTGCACGGCTGGCCATTTTAGTACAAGAATGACATCTAAAAATTGATTAGCCGTGCAATATCACTAGTTATCAAAGATTAGCCGTGCAATATCACTTGTAATCAAAACGTCAGTCGTGCAATATCACAATATGTTTAATGTTTTTATAATATTCACTTAAAATTGTTTTCTGCAGCAAAATATCGACAAAATTTAACACTTAAAATCATATAGTGACCATGATAACACAATGCATGATTATACATTCTTGTGTATAAAACAAATTATTAAGGATATGGTAAAATGTACAGTGAAATGAAATAAAACAATTATGGCAGCTCAGTGCATGCGATATCATGTTTTATGGAACACTTAAAAGGAATATCAACCTCGGCCGTTGGCCTTGGTCGATATGTCTTTTAAGTGTTCCATAAAACATGATATCGCATGCACTGAGCTGCCATAATTGTATAATATTAAAATTACAGCATGAATTCCATTACAACGGTCTAAATATGGAGTATAGTAGTTATAGACGGCAAGTAATTTTCGTCACTCGTTCTTTTGACAATTTGTTTAAATCAGGATTTTACAAATAATTAGCAAAAATTGTTTTAGATGGAAGATAAATCTGTCCTGTTCATCAATTTTGATAGGAAAATAAAGGCACAAATAGCAAAATGGCGAGAATTGGTAATCGTGTAATACATTTACATGAAGTTTAACAACAAGCCTCAGTTTTTTTTTAAATTTGAAAGAATTTATAAAAACATTAAAATTGTTAAATAAATAATAATAACCTGAAAAACAAACATGACATGCCCGGTAAAGACCGGATGTTGAAGTTGAAAGATATTTAAACGCGATCTTTGCTGTAAAAATATATTTCCAACATGGTATTTGCGTCAATAATAAAAAAAACCATAAACTCTGCGGAGAGCATTAAATTATTTTTTTTTAAAAATATTTCATGTCAGTATTAATACTGTTACTCTCGTCTAAAACGTAGTCGCTTCGATGCCTATAACAATAATTATAAAACTGTTAATAACCCGCGATTCTGTCTTGCTCAGTTGTATTGATAAGATAAATAAACCAGCAATTACGACACAAACATGTAGCCAATATTTGCAAAAATAAAAAATAAAGCCACTAATAGCATTGACCGAACATTACATCATTTATCAAGATTTGTTAAAATAAGTTTTTTGTGGGCTAAGGTCTTTTTTAAGCTAGCCTATATGATGGCTTCCAGTTTTTATTCGGTAGGGAAATACTGAACAAATTCTAAACAAAATACTTTAAAAAATAATATGATTTAACCGAATATGACACAGATGGGCTTACCTTTTAAAACACAAGGATTCTGTTCAAGTTCACAAAAAGTTCTGATTTTGTGGTTATTTTTGGTTTAAATACTACAGGATATATTTAGCAGCCTCTAATTAATCACGTCTGTAATAGTTAGCGGCGACAATTTATTGTGTCCATTTCAGACTCGCCTTGTCATGGCACAATTGACGTATATTGGACATGACATTGTCGTTGTTTAAACATGTATATGTCTATGTAGTTACATCGTTTGACATTTTTTAAAACCAACATGAATTATCTCCAATCCACGTCACCGGAGTGATTTCATGTGTTATAAGATTAAAGCCTCATATTTCGATAATAAAACCTTGAAATGCACACAAGCGTTTGAAACAAATGTTGTAAATTAAAGCAAAAACAAGAAACTGTCAAAGTGTCAATCAACAAATCAAAAGTCCAAGGAACCGACAGACGAACTTGAAACTATTTAAACTTACCTGTTACATTCTATGCTTTTATTATCCTGATTGTCCACTATTCTGTTGTTGTCCACTCATCAGTTTGTACCAGATTTTTAGCCGTTTTACCTGCCATTTTTCCCAGTGGTGGATTCAGCATGGCGGGGGTTACGAAGCAGCATCGATCTATAAAATGGGTGTATAGGCTAATGTGATCCAAAAGAAATGTGTTCAAAGGCCCGCCGATAAGAAATCCCGATCCACGGCTGTGACCAACATTTTGTTTGTGCACTCTGTTTCCAGTTTGTACCAGATTTTATTACCCCCTTTACTTGCCATTTGTCGTTGTTGTCAATCCTTTCCAGTTTTTACCAGATTTTTTACATGTTACCTTTATTTTTAAATGTGAGTCAGTTTAATTGAAATAACATGTATTACTGATTTATAAAAGAATTAAATTGAAATCATGTTTATATCCAAATGAACGCTTCCCCTTTCACTGGCTTTATCTACTTCATAATATAGTCAATAGGTCCCTAATGGTAAACGCGAAATAGTGTCATAGTGGTAAGCGCAAAATAGTGTCATGGTGGTAAGCGCGAAATAGTGTCATAGTGGTAAGCGTGAAATATAGTGTCATAGTAGCAAGCGTGAAGAAAGGGTTGTCCGGCCATCATTGGAGCTAACTGCGGAACCGTGGCTCTTTAGGTCCATTGACATATTTTTATTTGGCGGACCTTTATTACACAGACAGAGCTCTGTTTAGTAACAATACATTATCGATCTAACTTTACTACATGTTGATATGGTCTGATATTGGATTATGTTAAGCCAAAGATGGTGAAAGTCTGGATAGCCTTATACTGCTTTAAGGATAAAATGAGTCTAAGAAAGATTTTCCGTTTATTTTAAATACATATTTTTTTCATGCAATTTTGAGATTTTTCATCGGATTTTGAAAAACAATAAATAGAACACAATGTGTGTGTGTGACTGTCTAGGCCACTCGGCCACATCCTCTTTATAGCTTGATTAACCGAGCTGAACCATAGAGATAAACAGCGTAGTGGAGGCCCTCATTGTACATGCGTACTAGAGTGTGACGATGGAATTTTCGTAACCAATACGTATTAATATGACAGTAATCTAACTCAGCATATTTTATCTATTATATAGGATGACAGAACACTTGTCATACAGTCACAGTAAATAAATGGTATACATGCGTCCGTCTAAGTATTGTGACAACCATAAAGTATATCTATTAAGCGGATTTCTGAAACACCAGAAATACAGTGTTAATGCCAAATTTTTTATATACCTCTACAAAGTAAGCCCCACACTGTTACAATTATATTTTAATACTGATTTTCTCACTACTGTGACACTGTGGCACCCATTCGCCTGTATTATGTCCTACGCTGCAGATCAATCGGCAAAATCCGCTTTAAAAAAATAGCTTCATTAACCGAAGTAAATCGTAGAACTTTGTCATCCTATTTAATATATGTTGAATTAGATTACTGTCAGATTAAAACGTATTGGATAGGAAAATTATATCGTCACACGATAGTACACAAGTACCATGGGGTTGGGGCTCCACTACTATGTCTACCTCTACGATTCACCTCAGTTAATGAAGCCATGTTTTTTTATTATAGCGGATTTGGCCGAGTGGTCTAAACTAAAGTGCTGTACGTAATGGAAGGAGATTTAAAGTCACAATATAATGATTGACCGTGTTCCTGTACATAAAACGATCATGTTATTGCCCAATAAGCGGTAAGTCATGCAAGTTAGTCTCTATCCGGTATACAATTGATTGAATTAGTGTTTAACGCCCAGTTAGTAAAGCTTTGTTACTTTTACTTTACTCTTTACTTTTTCTTTAGAGGTCCTTAATTTAGGCACATATGCCTCTCTGGTCCGTTTGTGTTTTGTTGCTACCCGCTTCCGGTCTATATATATCGGGCTCAAACTTGATGCTTAGGCTTTTCCAGGCAATGTTTAATTGACTTTTAAAACTATTAACACTTTTGGCTTCCACAGTACTGGCTGGTAAGCTGTTCCAATAGTTAACAATCCTTTGGGAGAAAGTTTGTTGTCTCTTTTTTGTCCTTGAATGTTTTTTAATAGTTTCATTTTATGCCCTCTAGTGTTGATGCTATTGGTGTTCAAAGGTAACATAATGCCTATCTCTACTTTGTCAATATTGTATAGAATTTTGTAAGTCTCGATCATATCAGCTCTGACTCGCCGGTATTGTAGTGACGGTAAACCAAGCTTTCTGAGTCTGTCACTATAACTTAAATGTTCAATGCTTTTTACCAGGCCTGTAGCTCTTCTTTGGACTGATTCGATAAGTATGGCCTCCTTTTTATTTGCAACTGACCAGACTGTGCTTGCATACTCTAGATGTGGTCTGACCAGGCTTTTGTATAGGGTTATAAACATTTCACTATCCAAATATTTAAAGGATCTTTTTATTATACCCAGCTTCTGATTTGCCTTATTTACTTGGCTCTGTATATGATCCTCAAAGTTGAGATTTTCATCTATTGTCACACCTAGGTCCTTTTCTGATGTTGTCATGTCTATCATCAATGGTCTTCCATATGATATCTATAGTCGCTGGTTGCACCGAGGTGCATATGTTTACATTTGCTCTTGTTAAATTTTAGTAGCCATTTGTCGGACCAGTTTGTTAATTTATTGATGTCATTTTGCAGACTTTGACTTTCTTCCTCGTTGGTGACTGTTGCATATATTTTGGTGTCATCTGCAAAGAGTTTAACCATATTTTCAAGTGCGTCTGGTAGGTCATTAATATAGATGGTAAAGAGAATAGGACCTAGAACACTCCCTTGTGGTATTCCACTGGTAACTTCTTGCCAATTGGAGCTTTTGCCGTTAAGCGTGACCCTTTGTTTTCTGTCATACAGAAAATCTTTCACCCAGTTTAATATATCCCCTGTTATACCATAGCCTCTCAATTTGTGTACCAGCCTCATATGTGGCACGGTGTCAAATGCCTTCTGAAAATCAAGATAAATACAGTCAATAGGTTTTCTATGTTCTAGTTCTTCTGACAATTTTTCCATGACCTCAATGAGTTGTGTTATACATGAGCGCCCCTTCCTAAAGCCATGCTGATGACTGGAGTATAGTGGGTTTGTTTCCATGTATTCCATTAGGGCGTCCCTAATTAATCTCTCCATCAATTTACATAGTGTTGATGTTAGGCTTATAGGTCTATAGTTGTCTACTTTATTTTTTTGGCCTTTTTTATGGATAGGGGTTATGTTTGCCATTTTCCATGCTTCAGGTAATTCGCCTTCATCTAATGATTGCTGAAATATAGTTGTGACTGGTTTTTTTATGCTATTTGCTGTTTCCTTAAGTAGTTTGGGGTGTAATTTATCGGGGCCTTGGGATTTGTTTTCATTTATTGACGCTAGGAGTTTGCCTACTATTTCTTCATCAAAGGTAATGGTTTCAAGGGTTAGGTCTGTTCTTTTTTTAAATTCAGGAAGATCAATAGTGTTTGATTCTTTAGTGAAGACACTTTGAAAAAATGTATTGAAGAGTTCTGCTTTTCTGTATTGTCAGTTTTGATTGCGCCATCTCCATCTATCATGCAGTTAATATTATCTTTGATTTTTGTTTAAGATTTGACAAATCTCCAAAATAGCTTATGGTTGTCCTTACTTTTCTTACATAGTCTTGTTGTGCTTGTCTTACTTTTGTGTTAGCATCGGTTCTTGCTTGTATATAGTTTTCATAATTTTGGGGCGACCTACAGTGTATGTATTTCTTCCACTTCTTTCTCTTGGTTTGTACTGCGGTAAGAGCCTCTTTGTTCATCAAAGGAGTATCATAGTATTTAGGTCCAGATTTGTGCACTGGTATGTTATCTTGGCAAGCACTTGATAGTTTATCGACAAATCTTTTCCAAGAACTATTTATACTTCCTGTAGACATGAGACTTTCCCAGTCTATATCATTTAGTACTTTGTTGACTGCTTCGTAGTCTCCCTTATAAAACTTCATCTTCTCCTCAAATTTTACATTATTTACATAATTTGTCTTTAAATAAAACTCTAAAATTTCATGGTCACTGTTACCAAGAGGTGCTGAATGTTCTATGTTGTCTATCATTCCTTCTTCATTTGTCAATACCAGATCTAGTATACTAGGGGTATCATATCCTCTGAATCTTGTTGGTTTATTAACGTGTTGGTGTAGGTATGTGTCTCTGTAAAGTTCTAGAAATTTATAGGTTATACTGTTTGTGCTAAGTTGTGTTGATTGGTTTGTCCAGTTAATGTTCCTAAAATTAAAATCCCCCATATGTAGTATAGCGTTAAATTTAATATTTTTATGGCGTGATGTCTTTAATATTCTTGTTAAGTCTTCTAAACACTGAGCCAAGTTACTACTAGGGCTTCTGTATATACAGGAAATTAGGATATGACTACTGTCCTCCATTTTAATACCAACTGTTTCAATCATTGTTGTTTCATATGTATCTAATTGGAACGATTTAAATGTGTCTTTTATGTATATGATACTACCCCTGCATGTACAATTCTTATTGGCTGGATGGTACATAGTGTATCCAGTGATTAATAGATCTGGGTCTGTATATTCGAGTTCTTGATTTTTTGGGAACACTTCAGTGACAGCAATGATATCATATTTTTGGTTTTTTATATGGGTTTTTAGTTCGCCCATTTTATTAAAAACACCATCTGCATTAGTGTACATGACAGATAGTCTTGCATTATCTACAGTGCAGTTTAAAAATCTAAAACATCTTGATTAACTTTTTTTAGTAATGTCTGGTGGGGATCATTGGTGCCTGTATATAGTCCACCCGTGATGGTTTCTTCACCTAGGTCTGAATGTATATGCATCGGGGTACTACAACTTCGATGCCCATTTCCTGGCAAAATTTGTTGGGAAAGGAAATTTGCGAAGGATATATCCATATCCTGATTGACATTTTCGATTATGGCCGTGGTTGTAAATCTTTGACTCTTCGTGGATAGTTGTTGCTTTTCCTTGTTTTGTATCACGGTTATTGTAGGCTTGTTCTGATTTTGTCCTGTCGTTATTTTTCTTCCTTTCGTCCCTCCTTTTTTTGTTTTCTTCCCTCTGTCTTACAGTAAGGTCTTTGGAGATTATACATTTGGCTACCCTACTGGTTGGAGGAACATTTTTCAGTTTATGCGCGTTATCAAGGATATCTTTTCTATGTTTTTTGTTTTTTAATATTATTTTTAATGGACGACTTTTGTGTGGACCTGGGTTACCTAATCGGAATGCAACTTTTACGTCATCCCAATACAAATATATCGTTATCTCGAGAAAACGATATTGTTATCTCGAGCAAACGATATTGTTATCTCGAGAAAACGATATTGTTTTATCGGGATCTCGATATAAAGACAGCGTTTTATCGTGATCTCGATATAAAGATATCGTTTTCTCGAGATAACGATATCTTTATATCAAGATCACGATATAACAATATCGTTTTCTCGGGATAACAATATCGTTTTCTCGAAATAACGAAATCTTTATATCGAGATCACGATATAACATGTATCGTTTCCTCGAGATAACGATTGACTGTTTTATCGAGATCTTGATATAACAATTTTGTTTTATCGAGATAACGAATAAAAAAAACTGTTCTTATTTTTTCATGTCTTCTTACGGCTTCCGTAGTAAGGCGACATCAAAAATAAGAAAAAAAATTTTTTTACAACAAATAAATGGAAGCACACATCTTCAAAATAAACAATTCCTCAAATGTCATGAAAAAATCCAAAACATAACAGTGAAACATCAGATATTTACTGACATTTATAGAGACAAGGTAACAAACAACTGTGTACAGTGTGTGTCTAATCTGTCAAAGTATTCTCCAGACGCAGTGTGATTTGTGGACAATGAACAGACAGCCATTTGTGTACCATATTATGGCTATCATATATCTAAACTAGAGGATCCCGGGAGCCTGCAATCGCTCGCCTGGATCACAAATGACTTCGAAGTATCGATAAATTTCTGCGGTTTCAGTCTACAGGAAGTTGTTATAGAAATTTGATTAAAGGGCAATAACTCCTATAAGGAGTCATCCGACAATTTCCGAACAATTAAATGATTTGTAGCCCTTGTCCTTCGGGTTAATTTAGTAATTACCAGTTTTACTCTAGCTCTTATAGCTTTTAATTTGTGACACAAACAAGAAACGTTGCCATGCCACGAATACATTTTTCAACGACTAACAACTAATTTTAGAAGTAGACTACGCGGAGCCTGTTTTTTTCTATTGTTTTGTAACAGTTACAATGACCTTGACCCGACTTGTCCAATTCCAATCGCAATCTAGGTCTTTATGCAAGCTTGCTATATCCAAACTGAAGTTATTGACCAGAGACTTATTTTCTATTTTTAGAAACAGCGACCTTGAAACAACTGGCTGCAAATTTAATCCCAAGCTATGTCTTCATGCAAGCTTGCAATATCCAAAGTTTCAGCAAGATTGCTTTATCTAAACTGAAGTCATTGATCGGGAACTTTTTTTTGTAATGACCTTGACTTAAATCTGACTGCACCCAAATCCAATTCTAAGCTAGTACTTCATGCAGGCATTCTATATCCAAAGTTTCACCAAGTTTGGTTCATCCCAACTACAGTTATTGACCGGAAACTCTTTTTCTATTTTTTAGTAACAGTGGCCTTGACCTGATTAGCTTCAAATCTAATGCAAAGCTAAATCTTCATACAAGCTAGCTATATAAAAAATTTCAGCAAGATAGGCTTACTTGAGCTGAAGTTATTGACCAGAAACCCTCTGTTTTACACCACCCACCTATCCGCCATAGCCCAATATAATAACCAGGTTTTAAGTTGCAAACCTGGTCAAAAACTGATAATTTTGTCCTATAAAGTGTCATTGGAAAATTTTAGACTAAGTGTGTGATTTGTAGGGCTTGCAGGTTACTTTAGAAACTTTCAGTTTCATACTAACTGTTTTGGCATTTATGTTAACATGGTTAAGTTTCAAAAACTACAAATTTTACCAGAAATGGTCATTAAAGGGGAATAACTCCTTTAATGAGTCATCAGACAATAATCACAAAATGATTTGTACCACTTGTCCTTCTCATTATTTGTGCTATTTACAGTTTTACTCTATGTGTAATGGTCTTTAATTTCTAAGGCAAAAACCGATATTTTGTCTAAAATTGTCATTAAGGGGCAATAACTCCTATAAGAATACATCTGGCAATGTCTGATCGGTAGAGTGAATTGTAGAATTTGTACCGCTTATAATTTTTGTAATTTACAGTTTCACTCTAGTTAATATTTTTTATGTTACAATTTACAACGTCAACCCAGCTATATAGTTTTCAAGTTATATTGTAAAAACTGAAAATTTTTACCCTATTACAATTTTTTGAGATACTGACCAAAAACCCGTATTGACCCCTATTTTTTAGTAACAGCAGCCATCTTTGTCCATTGATCAACGCTTTGTGTATCAATTTGAAACTACACCGTAGACACCCTAAGAACGATTGTGGCCAAGTTTGAAAAAATTGGCGAAGTTTTTTCAGAAAAGAAAATGTGAAAACTATGGACAACCGATGCAAATTGATGAGAAAATCTCACATTGACCTGTGGTCTAAGTGAGTTTAAAATATTGTTTAACAACTTTTGAAACAACAAAAATTATGAAAATCAATTTTAATATTTCAATAGCATCATTATATCACATAACAAATTTGTACACTTTATATCAGAACAATAGTCATTCTTTATCACATGACAGTTCATCACAAGTTCAGTTTAATTTCTTTACCAAGTCCTTAGTATATGTCACTGCCTTTTTACCATATTCTGGACTGTTGGCTATAGCTCCAAATGCAGTCTGGACACCTGATAGTAGAGAGTGATAAATGTTGTTTAATGCCTAGTTTCTCGCACACTACATTTCAGGTAGACAAATAGAGTATAATTCCACCTTATATTAAAATGCTGGATTTTTTATGGATAAAGCTATGATATTTTTGTGCAAATTTTACGACTTTTTACATTAAAAATTTTCTCCATGTGTCGTGGTATGTTTTTCCTATCATTTACGGAGCAGTGGTATATTTTAAATATACAACAGAATGAGGGAAATATGTGGTCAAAAATAAAACAACTTAAAATTAACAATTGACATCAAAGATGGCGGCATCAGCAGACGGATCAAATTGTCTGTACAAAAAACCACTACTGGCACAAAAACAAATACAAATACAGATTTTACAAAGTCTTCAGGATGTAAAAACTAAATTCAGTTGTATCTGCATGTCCAAAATAATTATTTCAACTGTGTCATGGATTTTCTAAAGATTCAACGATATTGAAGATTTACTTTAGGATTAATAATAAGTATAGAAATCAAAGCATCAATTATACTGCTTATTACATAAAGGGGAAAATATTTGGTGGAATTAAAGAAATATATCATGTTAGTGGGTGGTTTTTGCCAAAAATACGGCCTTTGAGGTTGGTGAAGATTTCACTCGCCCTATGGCTCATAAAATCATCACCAGCCTCTCAAGCAGTATTTTCAGCAAATACCACTCAATAGCATGATATATTTCTATAATAGTTACTTTCAATTATGAGACTGTCATTATAAAGTAGAACATTTACACAAGTGTGAGTTTTACACGAGTGTGTGTTTTACACTAGTGTGTGTTTTACACGAGTGTGTGTTTTACACGAGTGTGTGTTTTACACTAGTGTGTGTTTTACACGAGTGTGTGTTTTACACGAGTGTGTGTTTTACAGGAGTGTGTGTTTTACACGAGTGTGGATTTACACGAGTGAGTTTTACACGAGTGTGAGTTTTACACGAGTGTTTGTTTTACACGAGTGTGTGTTTTACACGAGTGTGGATTTACACGAGTGAGTTTTACACGAGTGTGAGTTTTACACGAGTGTGTGTTTTACACGAGTGTGTGTTTTACACGAGTGTGAGTTTTATACAAGTGTGAGTTTTACACGAGCTTGAGTTTTACACGAGTGTGTGTTTTACATGAGTGTGAGTTTTACACGAGTGTGTGTTTTACAGGAATGTGTTTTACACGAGTGTGAGTTTTATACAAGTGTGAGTTTTACACGAGTGTGTGTTTTACAGGAATGTGTTTTACACGAGTGTGAGTTTTATACAAGTGTGAGTTTTACACGAGTGTGTTTTACACGAGTGTGAGTTTTACACGAGTGAGTTTTACACGAGTGTGTTTTACACGAGTGTGTTTTACACGAGTGTGAGTTTTACACGAGTGTGAGTTTTACACGAGTGTATGTGTGTACAAGATTAGATACTCCACCAGATGTAAGTATTAAAATGGAAAGAAACTAACATGTTATTCTGTTGATCAGTAATGGCATCTTACCATTTATTTTGATTCAATTCAAATTTATTTTCATGGACTACTTCTTGCAGCATAAGTGAGAGGAAATAATGAATCTTACTTAACTGTATTATTGTTCTAACAGAGAAATCAACTTCTAAATTTAAATAGGGTTTAACACCACTATCAGCAATTTTCCAGTTAGATCATAGGATCCAGTTAAAAGGAGAGTAAGCTGGAGTACCAGGTGAAAACCCAGACTTATAGCATGCAAAATATTATAGTATACAGGCAGTTCTAATTATAGCACCAATGGAAGTAATACAATAAAATACAAGGAATCAGCTGTTATACTCTAGTGTGTTATCTACGTGTGTATTATACTACAGTGTGTTATCTACGTGTGTATTATACTATAGTGTGTTATCTACGTGTGTATTATACTATAGTGTGTGATCTGCGTGTGTATTATACTATAGTGTGTTATCTACGTGTGTATTATACTATAGTGTGTTATCTACGTGTGTATTATACTACAGTGTGTTATCTACCTGTGTATTATACTATAGTGTGTTATCTACGTGTGTATTATACTACAGTGTGTTATCTACCTGTGTATTATACTATAGTGTGTTATCTACGTGTGTATTATACTACAGTGTGTTATCTACGTGTGTATTATACTATAGTGTGTTATCTACGTGTGTATTATACTATAGTGTGTTATCTACGTGTGTATTATACTATAGTGTGTTATCTACGTGTGTATTATACTACAGTGTGTTATCTACCTGTGTATTATACTATAGTGTGTTATCTACGTGTGTATTATACTATAGTGTGTTATCTACGTGTGTATTATACTACAGTGTGTTATCTACCTGTGTATTATACTACAGTGTGTTATCTACCTGTGTATTATACTATAGTGTGTTATCTACCTGTGTATTATACTACAGTGTGTTATCTACGTGTGTATTATACTACAGTGTGTTATCTACGTGTGTATTATACTATAGTGTGTTATCTACGTGTGTATTATACTATAGTGTGTTATCTACGTGTGTATTATACTATAGTGTGTTATCTACGTGTGTATTATACTATAGTGTGTTATCTTCGTGTGTATTATACTATAGTGTGTTATCTACGTGTGTATTATACTATAGTGTGTTATCTACGTGTGTATTATACTATAGTGTGTGATCTACGTGTGTATTATACTATAGTGTGTTATCTACCTGTGTATTATACTATTTAAGGATTTATTACAAAAACATTTTCTCCATCGAGGGATGATAAAATTTCCGTTTTGCGGGGCATCAGTGGACGGACTTCTTACCAAACCATTGCCCTTCCCTGTCTCCCAAAGAGGGGCATCAGTGGACAGACTTCTCACCAAACCATTGCCCTTCACTGTCTCCCAAAGAGGGGCATCAGTGGACAGACTTCTCACCAAACCATTGCCCTTCACGGTCTCCCAAAGAGGGGCATCAGTGGACAAACTTCTCACCATCCATTGCCCTTCCCTGTCTCTCAAAGAGGGGCATCAGTTGACAGACTTCTCACCAAACCATTGCCCTTCACTGTCTCCCAAAGAGGGGCATCAGTGGACAGACTTCTCACCAAACCATTGCACTTCCCTGTCTCCTAAAGAGGGGCATCAGTGGACAGACTTCTCACCAAACCATTGCCCTTCACTGTCTCCTAAAGAGGGGCATCAGTGGACAGACTTCTCACCAAACCATTGCCCTTCCCTGTCTCCTAAAGAGGGGCATCAGTGGACAGACTTCTCACCAAACCATTGCACTTCCCTGTCTCCCAAAGAGGGGCATCAGTGGACAGACTTCTCACCAAACCATTGCCCTTCACTGTCTCCCAAAGAGGGGCATCAGTGGACAGATTTCTCACTAAACCATTGCCCTTCACGGTCTCCCAAAGAGGGGCATCAGTGGACAGACTTCTCACCAAACCATTGCCCTTCACTGTCTCCCAAAGAGGGGCATCAGTGGACAGACTTCTCACCAAACCATTGCCCTTCCCTGTCTCCCAAAGAGGGGCATCAGTGGACAGACTTCTCACCAAACCATTGCCCTTCCCTGTCTCCCAAAGAGGGGCATCAGTGGACAGACTTCTCACCAAACCATTGCCCTTCACGGTCTCCCAAAGAGGGGCATCAGTGGACAGACTTCTCACCAAACCATTTCCCTTCACTGTCTCCCAAAGAGGGGCATCAGTGGACAGACTTCTCACCAAACCATTGCCCTTCACGGTCTCCCAAAGAGGGGCATCAGTGGACAGACTTCTCACCAAACCATTGCCCTTCCCTGTCTCCTAAAGAGGGGCATTAGTGGACAGAATTCTCACCAAACCATTGCCCTTCCCTGTCTCCCAAAGAGGGGCATCAGTGGACAGACTTCTCACCAAACCATTGCCCTTCATTGTCTCCCAAAGAGGGGCATCAGTGGACAGACTTCTCACCAAACCATTGCCCTTCACTGTCTTTCAAAGAGGGGCATCAGTGGACAGACTTCTCACCAAACCATTGCCCTTCCCTGTCTCCTAAAGAGGGGCATCAGTGGACAGACTTCTCACCAAACCATTGCCCTTCCCTGTCTCCCAAAGAGGGGCATCAGTGGACAGACTTCTCACCAAACCATTGCCCTTCCCTGTCTCCTAAAGAGGGGCATCAGTGGACAGACTTCTCACCAAACCATTGCCCTTAACTGTCTCCCAAAGAGGGGCATCAGTGGACAGACTTCTCACCAAACCATTGCCCTTCACTGTCTTCCAAAGAGGGGCATCAGTGGACAGACTTCTCACAAATCCATTGCCCTTCCCTGTCTTCCAAAGAGGGGCATCAGTGGACAAACTTCTCACCAAACCATTGCCCTTCACTGTCTCCCAAAGAGGGGCATCAGTGGACAGACTTCTTACCAAACCATTGCCCTTCCCTGTCTCCCATTGAGGGGCATCAGTGGACAGACTTCTCACCAAACCATTGCCCTTCCCTGTCCCCAAAGAGGGGCATCAGTGGACAGACTTCTCACCAAACCACTGCCCTTCCCTGTCTCCCAAAGAGGGGCATCAGTGGATAGACTTCTCACCAATGCATTGCCCTTCCCTGTCTTCCAAAGAGGGACATCAGTGGACAGACTTCTCACCAAGCCATTGCCCTTCCCTGTCTCCCAAAGAGGGGCATCAGTGGACAAACTTCTCACCAAACCATTGCCCTTCACTGTCTCCCAAAGAGGGGCATCAGTGGACAGACTTCTCACAAAACCATTGCCCTTCCCTGTCTTCCAAAAAGGGGCATCAGTGGACAGACTTCTCACCAACCATTGCCCTTCCCTGTCTTCCAAAGAGGGGCATCAGTGGACAAACTTCTCACCAAACCATTGCCCTTCACTGTCTCCCAAAGAGGGGCATCAGTGGATAGACTTCTCACAAAACCATTGCCCTTCACTGTCTCCCAAAGAGGGGCATCAGTGGACAGACTTCTCACCAAACCATTGCCCTTCACTGTCTCCCAAAGAGGGGCATCAGTGGACAGACTTCTCACCAAACCATTGCCCTTCACTGTCTCCCAAAGAGGGGCATCAGTGGACAGACTTCTTACCAAACCATTGCCCTTCCCTGTCTCCCATTGAGGGGCATCAGTGGACAGACTTCTCACCAAACCATTGCCCTTCCCTGTCCCCAAAGAGGGGCATCAGTGGACAGACTTCTCACCAAACCACTGCCCTTCCCTGTCTCCCAAAGAGGGGCATCAGTGGACAGACTTCTCACCAATGCATTGCCCTTCCCTGTCTTCCAAAGAGGGACATCAGTGGACAGACTTCTCACCAAGCCATTGCCCTTCCCTGTCTCCCAAAGAGGGGCATCAGTGGACAAACTTCTCACCAAACCATTGCCCTTCACTGTCTCCCAAAGAGGGGCATCAGTGGACAGACTTCTCACAAAACCATTGCCCTTCCCTGTCTTCCAAAAAGGGGCATCAGTGGACAGACTTCTCACCAACCATTGCCCTTCCCTGTCTTCCAAAGAGGGGCATCAGTGGACAAACTTCTCACCAAACCATTGCCCTTCACTGTCTCCCAAAGAGGGGCATCAGTGGACAGACTTCTCACAAAACCATTGCCCTTCACTGTCTCCCAAAGAGGGGCATCAGTGGACAGACTTCTCACCAAACCATTGCCCTTCACTGTCTCCCAAAGAGGGGCATCAGTGGACAGACTTCTCACCAAACCATTGCCCTTCACTGCAGGGCTCGCGTGGGAGGGCGACTCAGGCGAAGAAGTCGCCTTATCGTGGTCCCACTTCGCCCTTGATCATCTTTAAAAGCGAAGTGAAGTCGCCCTTACATTTTGTAGAATCTCCTAATGTCGCCTTTCAAATTTTATTCCCATTTTGGTAAGAAATGTTCATATTTTTGATACCGCAACATGTTTATTTTGTTTACGCGCCAAAGTTGAACTGGTACCCTTATAACTTTTATTTGGTATATAAAGCGTAGGTTAACAATATGACCGGAAACCAGTTCAGAGCACAATAACTTGTGAAAATTTCCGGAGCGGATATGAATTTGGTGCCAGAGATTGCAGATAGTGGTGCAATGAGTTTTGCAATGATAGAAACGTAGTAAAAGTAGTATTTTGGCAGTTACTTAAAACAAATTTAAGTTAAATATGCTTAAATACTTTTAATATTGAATTTTACAATTTTACATAATATATTATTTGTCATAATGATATAGTTTTCTACTTCTAGTTCTTATAGTACTTCATTATAAATCAATCAAATTGTGTATCAATGACAAAGAAACATTTGTTTTAATAAACAGTTTTGTGACAATTTATTCTTTTTTTATTGTTATGTTTAATGCATGTGTTTTTAAAAATGTGTGAAATAAGTAAACTGAATAGTTAATCAAATCTTTGATACTTTATCCTCATAAATGAAACTGCTAAAAAAACCATATAACAATGAAAATGCAAATGCCAACACTTATTTAAAAAAAAAACAAAGTAAACAGGATGTCTTCGCGACATATTATGCAACTTCTCCCTGTTCTATCCTCACTTCTCCCTGTCAGCCACCCAAAAGAGAAGTGACTTCTCCTAATAATTTTGACTCAGCGTGAGCCCTGCATTGTCTCCCAAAGAGGGGCATCAGTGGACAGACTTCTCACCAAACCATTGCCCTTCCCTGTCTCCCAAAGAGGGGCATCAGTGGACAGATTTCTTACCAAACCATTGCCCTTCCCTGTCTCCCAAAGAGGGGCATCAGTGGACAGACTTCTCACCAAACCATTGCCCTTCACTGTCTCCCAAAGAGGGGCATCAGTGGACAGACTTCTCACCAAACCATTGTCCTTCACTGTCTCCCAAAGAGGGGCATCAGTGGACAGACTTCACACAAAACCATTGCCCTACCCTGTCTCCCAACAGGAAGTTCTCAATATACTGATATCCTGTGATTTTCTTTTCTATTTCTACCAGGTATTAGTTTACAGAAAAGCTCAACATGAACCCATGTGATAGATCATACAGTATAATTTATTACCAGAATTCCACTTCTTTGGGATACTGTCACCAAACTCACAACTAGCTTGTTTTATCTACAAACAATTATAATATATAAATTCATTGGTTCAAGATTTATCCAAATTTTTCTGGGTTTTTTTCCCTATTGTTATTTACTTACAAAGTGCTATTGGTATCAATCGTGTTTTGTTTGTTTGTATAGTGTTTTATGCCACTTTCAGCAATTTTAAGCTATATCATGGTGTCCAGTTTTTATTGTGAAAGCCATACTACCTGACCTTCATCAGGTTCATTAGATTGGAGTCGAGTGCACCCTGCCCCCAATGAGACTCGAACTGCAACCTCATTGTTGACAGACCACGTGATCATTAGTAGAAGAACTACCTTAACCATCCATCGTGTTTTGCTAAGCATATGAAACTTGTTTTTGTATATATGTAGCATAACATCAATTCTTGTTGCAACATTTAATGTTAAAATCTTAATTAAGCTTCAATAAGCATGGCATTTACTTTTTATATCAATTCACTCACTCAAATTGTGTAACGCAAAGAAATGAAACTCGCAGACAATACCAACATAGCCTGGCAGACAACACTTACATAGCCAACTCATAAACAAATTTGCTGTCCTATAAAAAAAATCTTTGATACTTCACTTTATTAAGTTTTACATTCAATGCTGAATTCAGATTTACAACAATTGGGGGAGGGGGTCCTACTGCATTTTTAGAGTCTACAAGAAATATGGGACAGAAGTCCCCCTTGCTCTACCATAAGGGAGATTACTGTAATGTTACCTTTTGTCCGTACACATTTGCGGCTGGTAGGACTGATGACTTGACCCTATCAGCAGCCAAAGAGGCTTCCTGCGAGTTATTCCAGACACCCTGGGATACAGTCACGTATACAGCAGCACCACCTACAGTCAGTTTAGTCAAACCTCTGAAAAAAAGAACCAATTATTCAATATTCACTTATAAATACAATGTCCACTTATTTTTAACAAGCCATTATAGAGTACAGTTGCTAAAAATTTGTCAGTTGGATTTTTTCATTATTTTTCAATTACTAAAAATGGATGCATTTCCAATTTTAGTAATACAGACCATCCTTAAAAATTTGGCTTGCCATTTCCTTATCTACAATTTGGACTGTGGTGGGAAATTATTTGCCTTCAACAATCCAGTTTTATAGTGACAGTTAAAAAAAATGATTTATCTTTCCAAAACTGTAATCATGTTAATACAAGCAAGTTGTGCAACACGATATGATTGACTGGAACAGCATGATGTATGTTTGTTTGTTTGATGGTGTTTAATGCCACGTTCAGCAATTTTTCAGCAATATCATGGCGTCCAGTTTTTATCAGGGGAGGAAGCCAGAGTACCCGGAGAAAACCCCCGACCTGCGGTAGGAAAACTGGCAATCCTTGTCAATTAAGATTGGAGTCGAGTACCCCCTGCCTGCAGTGAGAATCAAACCCGCAATCTCAGTGTTGACAGACCACGTGATCAATAGTTGATAAACTACCTTGACCACTCGTCCACAAAGGCCCCCGGCATGATGTAGTCCCTTATTAAGTCTAGAATATGCAGTACCATGTAAGGAGTTGCTTTTTGTCAGGCTAGCCAGGAGAATAGGTCCCAAGGTCACTGTTCAGCTAGTCAGAAGAAAAGAGTGGTTTTTATCTGGCTAGATGGAAAAATAACTGCCATGTTTTCAGTAGCTGGAACCTGCCTTATCTTCCTTCAGCTTTGGTCCTTGTCCTGTTGAGCTGTTAGAATTTTAACTTGTCTATGATTTTCCTTTTAATCACCATTTTCCTTGCTGACATCATACATAAATCCTTTTGGAAAACTCTACATTTGTGCAAAGTTCAAACAGGAAAAGTGTAAATTTATTTCTTGATTAGAATAGAATTTGTTCCAGGTCTGAATTTTATCTTTACAGCCATTATCTGTCATATGATATGACACAGGCTTCTGGAAAATGGTATGTGCATTCCGAATGGCCTGACAAGTAATTCAGGGCTATTTCTCTGGCTAGTCCGACGTATTCACTATTCCCCCTCAAAATAAGATAAATATTGTATGCAAAGGCACAATAAACATATACGCTACATTGTACGGAGATAAACATTGGTTTTTGTGTTGTGATGTAAATGTTTGTCTATATCAGGATTTGTTATTGTTCATGGACTTTCGTCTGTTGTTGTTCATGGACTTTCGTCTGTTATTGTTCATGGACTTTCGTCTGTTGTTGTTCATGGACTTTCGTCTGTTATTGTTCATGGACTTTCGTCTGTTATTGTTCATGGACTTTCGTCTGTTGTTGTTCATGGACTTTCGTCTGTTATTGTTCATGGACTTTCGTCTGTTATTGTTCATGGACTTTCGTCTGTTATTGTTCATGGACTTTCGTCTGTTATTGTTCATGGACTTTCGTCTGTTATTGTTCATGGACTTTCGTCTGTTGTTGTTCATGGACTTTCGTCTGTTGTTGTTCATGGACTTTCGTCTGTTGTTGTTCATGGACTTTCGTCTGTTGTTGTTCATGGACTTTCGTCTATTGTTGTTCATGGACTTTCGTCTGTTGTTGTTCATGGACTTTCGTCTGTTGTTGTTCCGTCAGTTTTCTTTGATACTTTTGTTATAAACAATAATTGAGTTTTGACATCCATCGATCAGTATTTCAGTTAAATTTAGAAAGAATACAAGTAAACAAAACATAAGACAGGAAATGGGCTGGAGTTAGTTAGAATTTAGCCTGTTGTACCAGCTTACAAAAGGAGAAGTGAGTCTGCATTGATTCAGTGACAAAAAAAACATATAATATAATTATTTATATCAAATGTAACTTTAATTACAAAACAAGTAATTCTCAATAATTTATTGTTTTAAACCTTTTCAGTCTTAAGTCTGATGTCAAAATTAACTCTTGTTCTTTAAAATAAATATATGTTGAAACAATTCAAACACTTGGAGTGGTCATTTATTTGGATTTATGTCTTTTAATGCAATGCAAGTATTTCCATGAATGCAAGATACTAGTACTATTAAACTCTTAATGTCATCACACTGATCAAAATCGGTGCACATGTAACAATTACATAAGCTCTATAGAGCATTTAAAACCGACAAAATATATATAATGTAATACATTAACAACTGTTTAAGGAACTGTGCATGTTTTTTTATGTTTGATTGACTACAAGTATCTTTGTGATACATGGGGACACATTATGCAGCTGTGTAACTGCGGGTCCCAGTAAACTGACGACTTTGCAATTTTAAAAACGCCACCTATCATGAAGCCAGAGTTAGTAATGTTGAAAACTTTTGAAATGGACAATTGCCTTTGATTGTCTTTCACACTTTAGGTGAATGACAGTTGTCAATATCTGACTGAGGATGTTATTAAACCACTCTGCTGTGTAATCGCTAATTATTTAACCTATGTTTTTTAACCCATTTACCTGATGCTTATTTCAGGTAAAACCCCAGCTGTTTTATAGCTGGATAAAACAAGATTACCAGTGACATCCGTGTTCTAATATTCAAACTCACCTGTTGACTATGGCTATAGTAACATCTACTTATGAAGTTAATTTGATGAAAATTAAATTGGCATAGGCAAACAATACAAAAACAATGCAAAATCTTTTTTTCAGTATCGTCTTTTAGTGATTATAGCCACAGATTTTTTTTAACAGGAAGAAAAAGGGAAGATAAATCATGTAAAACTGGAAATAGTGGCATGCATGTGAGGTCAAAATTCAACATATCAACTCGAAACATTAGTTCTACAACATAAAACCTCCCATTTCATGCTTATGTTATCATTTTCATCTGTCATTTACATATTTTATTATTTTTTGAAATGTTACGTTTTATCTGTCAGTTGAATTTTCTCTGAGGAAAATTTTTTCAGAAGTTCTGTATATTTTAACATGTGAAATGTAATGAAACTAACATAACCACAAAGACTATACCTGTTTTCAATAAATAAAACTATGTTTACTTAAGTAATCCATGTTTGAAATATTGAGGCAAAATTTTGACATTTTTAATTTAATGGTAAATCAGATTTGTGGAATCATGTTACATTTAATTTCAAAATGAATGCAATTTGTCGTAATCAAAACAAATGAAAAATTTGTTATGTTCAAAACAAATCCATAAGATAGATATAAATGATGTCGACCATTAAATGTAATGGGAGTGTAGCGGTATCGCAAATAGAGCTTCAAACAGTACTTTAAACACCCTCTATATATTAAGGTTAGACAATTTTAAGAAAATTTGGGCATTCTTTAAGTTTAGCATAGTTTGCATGGGTGTACAAACTTGTTTCATGTCAATCAACTGAAACCTTCCGCACAATTTTCTTGAGGGAATTTGCGCAAGGGAAAATGTGTTTAAAGATGAAACCTCCCATTTGACTGAAAACATAAAATATCAATATCACTATCAGATAAAAAATGTTGAAAATATTCATGAAATGAGAGGTTTTATTAATGTAACTACTCAAAACATGTGGTTAACTTTCAAATCAGTTATATACAATGAGCAAGGAGTTAACCCAAGTGAAATAGCAACATCTGAATTGTTAGAACTACGAAGTTATAATCAGCTTGACAAATCACAGCCCTCCCCCTCTTTTTAACATGAATCCAATGCTGCTATTTCGTCAGCTTTTATCTGTTAGGATTTTGTTTGTCTAGTGTTATGTGTGTTTCATCTGCTGTAAGAATTTGCTTATATTGTTGGCTTATGTGTCACTTAAGATTATTTAAAATAAAAAGTACTTGAAAAGTGTCAATGCCATGATGGCTGTGAAAGACAATAGACTGGTTTCCTTTTTATCAACAATATCAGAACCAGTCTAGAAAGCCTAACTTCCGGTTAAATTGGTGTGTATGTAAACCTAATCGGGTTTCATTTTGCGCAGTAGATAAACAAGCAACCAAAGTACAATATTTTTATTGGAAATTTTATTGTCCTTATTATTTTGTTTGTAATAGAAATATTAACGTTTAAACGTTTTACATTTTATTTATCTAAAGACCAGACAACAATTCATCATTTGTTTTTTTTTAAATTAAAAAAAAACCAATCAAATGTTATTTAATGTATGCTGTACTTTTTCTGTTCTCATAAAAACATAATTAACTAGTAAAGTTGTTTCGCTTCTCTAGTCAAATTTATTGATAGAAAATAGAAAAAATCCGCTGCTTTAAACAGGTTTACACGGTGTCGGCCTTCAATCTTTTTTTATTTATATTAAATAAAATTACACACAGTCATACAGCTCTTGAAGATACACGAGGGTGCCATCTACAGCTACATCTAGACAGTCAATAAACTTATATCATTCAAGCCATACGGTAATACAACATGGTGAAGTACGGGGCAGCCCTATGAAATGAACATCCAAATGATCTGAGTGTATAAGTATAACCAATCTAGATTAATATGTAGGTTTCAGGGGGTTGTTTGTAATTGGCGATTTTGTTGTTAGATATATTTCTCCACCTCTTCATTTAGCTTTGTTCTCATTGGTACCCCAATCACGAATGCATGTTTTACGTTTTATTACTTCTGGTTAAGCTAAGATTACATTTTTTTATCCGATTTTGATTTGCTTTCCAAACTGGCCTGTTTGTATTTTATCTGTATCTGTGAATAAATTGTTTGCTTCAAGTTAACACACACTTTGTAAATTTATTCTTGGTGTGAGAACCAGGTCCTCTAACAATGCTTGTAGAGGAGAACTAGGAAGTATGCCTATTCTATTCTCTATATTATTAAATTTAATAAAAAATTGGTGTCATATAGTTAAACTAGAAAATGCTCCTACCACCTTACTAATTGAAGCATTTAAACTTAGTTAGTGAAGAAATGTCAAATAATAACAAAGAATCTCGGGTAGGAAGTATAAAAGAAATATTTAAATTCCTAAAATTAGATTAAAAGATTATATTTTTAACAATCATTCACATTTCAAAGCTAATTATATTATCAAAAGAACCAAAAATGCTATTACAGAAAAATTTATTTCTATTTGGAAAGAGAACATTTACAATTATGAAAGAACATCAAAAGGAGGAAATAAGGACCGTGTATGTAAAGTTTGTAATTCAAATCTTGTACACTTTTTACCCAATGTAACAATTCTGAAAATGAAGGTACAGACTTTTTTGTTTCCATATCCGAAAAATATAAGAATTTTGAAAGAACAAATATTATAAATATTTAACCATGGAGTATTATAATAATAATAATAATAATAATAATAATAATAATAATAATAATAATAATAATAATAATAATAATAATAATAATAATAATAATAATAATAATAATAATAATAATAATAATAATAATTATTATTATTATTATTATTATTATTATTATTATTACAGGATCGGTGTGTTCCTCAAGAAATATTTCATGGGTCTAGGAGAAATTGCTGTTTCTTTTTCTTCTTTCCCCTTTAGTTTTAACAGGAACCTATAGATTAACGGAACTGGAATCTAACGATATCGTATAGGTAGCACAGTAGTAAATGCTTTTGCTATAGTCGAAAACACTAACATTTCTGTGATTTGCATACCTTTCTAACATTGATCAGCATTTACCTGGACTAGGAAATTAATAAACTTTCATTTTCCATTTAAAAAATATATGCCATATATATCCGTGACCAATTCCTTTTTTCGCTAGTTAGAACATTTTGAGACGCTCCCACTTTTACATGCAATTTCTAATGCAGTGAATGTAAAAATACTACATTGTTTAAAAAATTACCAAAATTTTATCTTGCAAGATCTGAGAAAAAGTTTACCACTTTTTAAAACTTAATTGATGCAGGAGCTTACAGCTTAAAAATTGTACACATCTAACCACTATTTACCAAATCAGAACACAACGAAGTATTCAGTACTGTACTTAATGTAGGGTACACAATCTGGTAACTTGTTACTGGTACACATTTACTACTGTTATGCCTATACTTTTCCTCGTCGCGCCAATACTTAATTTGCGAACAAGTGTCGACACGGATATGACCGTATTTACGGCTTTTGTACGATACAATCTGTTCGAGACTCCAGCAAGTTACGTGTATATATCAATACATTGATGCATTTAATAACAAAAATCAAAGACATATAATTACATTATATTAATTATATGTCTCTGCAAAAATTAAACAAATTAGAAAAAAACACAACACACACATATAAAAAAACAAAGAAAAAAAAACAAAACAAAAGCAGAAAGAAAAAAAACCACAGAACAAGCAAACAAAAACAAAAAATAAAAGTTTTGATTAATTCTAAAATTCGATTTAATTGCTGTACTAGTCCCAGTGAATTAAAATCAAAGCCGCCTTGTATGATTTTATTTGATTTTTTTTGGTTTTCACCAATTAGACAAATTATATGATGACACAGGTATTGGCTTCCTAGGGTGTACCCTCCGACAACTTTTGACACCGTTGTTTATTATTAGTTATACTAGTCCCAGGTTTTAATACCCAATTTAATTTACACAACTGCTTTTATTATTATTTGCATTACTATTATGATTATTATTTTTATTATTATAATTTTACCAATCATACAAATGTTTAAAGTTTTACTTATTTCCCTTAACCTTATTGTATTGTACATATTTATATTTTTCTCTAATGAAGATTATATGCTCAATATTGGGCGCAGTGATTTGCTAATAAAATATCTTGTATCTCGTATCTTTACCTGTGTGATTGCGTTGTTTTTTCTGATAATGCCTAATTGTTGGGTTTAAAAGCTTCTGATCGCTTACGTTATATATGTATGCTGATTAAATAAATCAGACTAAATAAATGATAACTAGTAGGTGCACGAAAAAAAGAATACAATTGAAATATATACAAGTAGGAAATATTTAAATAATTTTCAATTAAGATACAATGAAATTTTCTGAATTTTTTGTCAAAACAATTGTTTTACATTTTATTGATGGAAAGAAAAATAGAAGTCTCTGAGTTAAATTTTTGTCCATTGGGAAAAAACTGGTCAAAAAGTGCTAAAAACGGTATTTTTTGTCCAAATTACCTCCCTTGTTAAATTTATTTTCATTATTTTTGCCAATACCGAGCTCGTTTATGCAAAAACTTTTTATTTCACTATAAATTGAAGTAAGAATATAGGTCTAAGACTTTCATTATTACTTAATTTTTTTTGAAAAATAAGAGTTAATAATGAAGTAAATTATTATTAAATTTACTATACATGTTATATCTATTTTGAAAATTTAAAAAAAATGGCAGATGGTGTCCTAGCCTGCATCCACTTAAAGGGGCAAGTAGAAACAGTCGAGAAAGTCCGTTTGGAGGCTATTGAAGATATTTTCCCTTTTTCTTAAATATTTAATGTCATAATTTGATTGGTTGCTTGTATTACCGTCGATGAGTGTACAAGTAATCAAAATAGTTTTATCCAGTAAACGTCGTTCCCATAAATGTAATGAATATTTATGTAAAACGAGAAA
The DNA here is from genome assembly GCA_944474755.1 of Limnoperna fortunei. NCBI lineage: Eukaryota > Metazoa > Mollusca > Bivalvia > Mytilida > Modiolidae > Limnoperna > Limnoperna fortunei. The sequence goes on from OX104123.1 coordinate 55,939,940, forward strand.
CTATCAACAAGTGGTCCAATGGTCGGTAAGTGGTTGCTAGGCGAGAACGCTACCGGATGTGGGTTTTGATATGATTACACGATCATTTTACTGGTGTTGGTTAATTCTGTTAATGTTCACCGATTAGAATTTCAAAATTCAACGAAAGCTATATGTAATGTCAAATTTTTCCAGTAGACAACAATATTTTTCAACGATTACATGTGTGTATGCAGTGTTTTTGTTAGGCATTTAGAGTGTTCCGAACGGACAGTAAAGGTGTAAACATGTTGTCATCGCCTTGTTGATTATGTGGAGATATTTCATAATTGGTGAGTTTTTTATTTCGATATAGATTTGTAATTGCTACTATAAAGCAGTTTTGAATATAATTCATAAGATTTAAATCCTAATTAGACGTATTTTCATGCATGAAATGTAATTTCTAGTCGTGTAATTTAGGTAGCACGTACAGGGGCGGTGTGTTCGCTTTGTCACCGTGATCACTGTATGCGGTATGTTAATCGAAATTTTGGGTTTTGTTGGATAATGCATACATTAAAAAATCGTTATTAGATTAGCAAAGTGTATATATTTGTGTTTGACTTTCATTAATTTTATGTAATGAAGGTTATTTGTATAAGCATATTACGTGTTCTTTCTAGTTATTGTCTGTTCATATACTGAAGACGGTTTTGTTTTTGTTTTCAGTAAATCGTACATATTAGTGAAGCATGAAGTTGTATTACTGATGTTATATGCTGTATCAAGATGGTTCTCTGGAATACAAATAAAACTTCATTACTACCATACGCATTTGCATTTATTTCCACACAAATTTCCTAGCCAACACACTATAAATTATACAACCTTTAAATTAGAGGAATACTTTAATATACTAGAATTAAAACAGGCAACTTTTCTGCAGATTTAGAAGAACAAACAAGTAACTTCCAATCGAAACAGGGCGATGGCAAAATATCCCGAGGAAAAAGCGTAAATGTGTATTATGTAATAGTTGTCAAATTGGAGATGAATACCACTATCTCTTAGAATGCGATTATTTTTTAACGAAACACGTAAACGAGCACTATCGAACTACTTTATATACAGACACAATATTATTAAATTTTCAGAACTCGTGTCAAGTAAGAGAAAGACTACTCTTAAGAAACTATGTAACTTTATACAAAATATAAATGCTGGTTTTGTTCTTCCAGACTCTTGATCTGTGTATCATTTCTCTGTATATATGTGTGTATATATTGTATATAGCTGTTGTTATATCTCTGTACCAGTGTTATGCATTGGCTTTACGAGAATAAAGATATATATTAGACTTAAGTACCAGTTACAATAAAACCTACCATTAGTTAACATTTTTTTTTATCGGATATTGATATTATATATAGTGAAATGCTTGCATTTCAAATTATAATAAAAAATTACAAAAAGACATGAAAATGATAAATTATAAACGTGAAATGGGAGGTTTTTTGTAATAGAACTACCAATTCCCCTGTAATTCAATTAGATGGCTCACAGTCTTAAAGAGAATAATTAAGCTGCATGAAAATATTATAATAAAACTACTGACCGGAAAACTAGGGGCGAGGTGATGGAGGAGTTAGTTGTTACCGATAGTTAGGTTTTCCGAAAATACGTGCTCTAAAACGTTAGGTGATAAAGAAAGTTGGGTGCTCCAGAAGAACAGACTGCACCTAAATTATACAATAAATACACACATATATATATATATATATATATATATATATATACTACTAGTATATTACAGTCATTACAGAACAGATCAACCAAGTAATTAAAAAAAGACTGATTAAACTGACGCATGAAAACTAATCTTTCTGCCGTTTATAGCGATCATCGGCTCTTCGCAGATGTGAGGTATACGTTTACATGGGTGTGTGTGTGTGTGTGTAAAAGAAGTCACGTGATCCATATGAACAAACCCATATCAGATGCTAGTCTCGATCATCCAGACGCTTAATTACATTTGTGCGTATGGATTCATAGTCTCGATCATCCAGACGCTTAATTACATTTGTGCGTCTGGATTCATCTCTATATTGAACTCGTTATTATTACGCCCAAAACTGGGCGTAATTTTTGATTGGATGATATTTTTATTGTCTAAAAAATTACTTCCGTTCAATATCAAGAAGTGTATAAAAAATTGTAGCAAAGTTTACATTTGAAAATTTTTTTATGAAATATTTTAGTTTAAACATATTTTATTTGTTAATAACAAAATGGATTGGACACAAGTAAATCATACTTATGAAGTCCTCTCCAAAATATAATATTTACATGTAATATTTATACGAATGAGCATGCAAATAATAATAATAATAATAATCATAATAATAAGCTACATAAAATGGATAAGAAAAAGTATGGTTGAAGAAAAGGAGAAATAACAAATACACTAAGTATCAAAATATGAAATAAATATAGCTATATAGGTGTTGATGATTACGAAGCTACGATTAACGTTCTCGATGGTGCTTAAACTATAAGAAATCTTTTAGACCGTTTTATAAATGTATAAACATGGTTAAATACAGTTTTCTTTTGGTCGATAGTTAACTCTGGCTTACCAAAAACTAGTAAGTTAAGGTCCATTGCGATATTATTAGGTAACCAAGTGAGATCATTGATTAGCAATTCCCTATAGTCCTTATACAGTGGACATTCAAAAAAGTATGAAATATTACTTTATCAATTAATAAAACAAATATTATTGTTATGCACAATCAAGAGAGAATCTTACTGTGACGTCATTTTATAAGTATAGACCTGTTTGCATGGTTTTCCTGGCCTAAAAATAGGGTCCTAAAAATAGAATAATTGTTTTGTCTCCACCTATTGGCAGCAAAATTATAACAAGGTGATCCCAGACGCTATTATATATGCGTCTGGGTAATCGAGACTAATCAGATGCATGGTAGCTGAGCTATCAGAAGAAAATATGGTAGAAGAGTACCAAAATTAATTTAAAAGTAGACAAAATAATTTTGATATCGATAAAATAAGTGTTTATTTTTAAATAACTACAATAAAGTCAGAGAATTGTTTTCTCTGAACACTGATTTAAATTGACATTTCTGCACGCATTTCTGTGACGTCAACACATTACCGAAAGAACTCACGTCCGCAATGGAATGCAGAGGCACTGTTAGTGTGCTCTGATAAAAGTTTTACACGCAGCGTGATATTTTGTGATTATAACGTTTTACGAGTGACATTGAATTTCAGAAAACAATTCCAAACTACGACAGATACGTGTTTTTTTCCCGCTAATATTAATATAGGCATTGCATTAATGAAATATATATATATCACATTATGGACAAATTAATATAATAATTTCTTTGATTTTACCAATTTCTATGAATAAAAAAAAGATAGATTTATTTAAAAATGAGTTTTGTATAGGCAAAGTAATCAATGAAGGTAATTTTTGCTTTTAAACGCCCTTTTTTCTTTCCATCACTAAAATATAGAGGCTTAAATGAGTTTGGCATAGGCAAAAATAATGGAAGCGCAGTTTAAACAAGGGAGGTAATTATATTAAAAAAATAACATTTTTAGAACCTTTTACTAGTTGTTTAACAATAGATTTTTTTATTTGAATGGTGTTTAACGCCACCTTCAGCAATTTTTCAGCTATATCATGGCGTCCAGTTTTTATTGGGGAGGAAGCCTGAGTACCCGGAGAGAACCCCCGACCTGCGGTAGGAAAACTGGAAATCCTTGTCAATTAAGATTGGGGTCGAGTACACCCTGCCTGTAGTGAGAATCGAACCCGCAATCTGAGTGTTGAAAGACCACGCGATCAACAGTAGACGAACTACCTTTTTTATCTTTATTATATAATTTACATCTATTTACATTTATCACAGTCACAAAATGCAAATTATTATCCATCATTCCAGCTCTATCGTAAATTCTCAATCTTTAATACATTATTTCTAAAACACATTTAAATATATTTACGTCTCATATAATATCTCTATTCGAAATGTAATATTTAGAAAATATAACAAAAGGCATTAACATTTTTTCATTTGAAACGCAATGCAACAAAAACGGATGAATTCCATGCCAGAGCCTGTAATTGCAATTCAAAATGAAATTGTGTTGTAGCCTCGTGTTTTTTAACAGTTCATTAATATGTGTTCATTCAAAGCACGATGGACACAACTTGTATTTTTGTAACTTGTAAGTCCACAATAAACTGTGCACGAATGGTAATAATCCTATCCAAAACAGAAATAAAGTCCTCAAACTCGGAGACAATGAAAAAGCGTGGTTACACTTCGACGGTGAACTCGAAACCACCAAGTAGACGAACTACCTTAACCACTCGGCCACCGCGGCCCCTGTTTAACAATAGAGACAAACATTAACTATTTTTTACTTTCCATCAATAAAATTTATACCAATTGCTTGACACATTAAAAAATGTCAATGACAAATTATTTACAGATTAAGTGTCCTGAACCCGCCTAATATTGCCTGCCATGTCATCCATTGAGGCAAGTGAGGCAGGTGCCTCACTAAAAATTTGATCAAGTATGGTTTTGATAAACGAGAAAATTTTGTTAAGAATCAGAAATAAAATGTAGAAATCAGGTCTTTTACTTTCTACAAAACTGTATATCGCTATAACTAATACGGACGTCGGTACCTTTAAAACAAACAGTCTAAATATGGAATTATCGATATACTATTTACGGATTTTCACTGTCCAATATCAGCAGTCGTTCCAATAATTATAATAAAGGTCATGATATCGAACGTAAACAAATAATAAGCAGGCAGCATGGATCTTTGGTTAAAAACTGAAAGCTGCAGAAAAATACGTGCAGGTGAATATATCAAGTGATTAAATAATATTTTAAGTGAACTTGTGTAGAATTTAATATGAATTAGGTTGCAACCCATGACCTCACTAAAAATTGGACTTGTATATTTCAGATATACCAGATATTATTTACAACACAACAAACACTTTGTAAAAAAGTATTTTTTATGAAAAAAATGTATCGTTAGCAAATTAAAAGTGATTTTTCAACATTAATATATGAATTCAATTTATTTCTGATCATTCATGTGACATTCTAATTACCTGCATTGGAGAAAGACATCACTTGACCAAGGGAATGCAGAGGCCATGGCCGTAACTAGGGTCCAATTTTATTTCTGTCCTTAAAGTTACTGCCTTTTTAAGTACTAAACATAAAAATGTAAAATCAAGCTTCATCTGGTAATATAGTTGGTAGGCTGATCCATTGGGCCAGGGAGAATCCATTTTAAAAAATAGAAATACAAATGAATATGTCCTTTGTGGTACTATCCCTTTTGTTACCAAAAAATAATGTAACACAAGTGACGGATTATGTAACACAAGGGAAAAAAATATACTTTTCTCATTTTTCGAGATATAAATGATTTTAAATCATTAAAAAAAAACAATAAAATACCGTGTATGACCATAATGAATACAAAAAGACTAAATTTAAAGGGCAACAAACATGACCATTACCTTTAGATTGACTGATTGGATGTCTGCTTTACGTCCAGCGAGCAGTATTTCAGCTATATTCAGGACGGGAACAAGTTAACAAACAATAAATCAACGGAAAATGGGGTTGGGATGGGTCACAGGGAATACAATTTTGACTGCCACTGGAAAAGTATGGAGTTTTGGGTAGGGGCGGAAAATGTAGCCTTTTGTAGCGGCTACAATGAGCCTGCTCTTTTTCGAAATCTACAAAAGGGTTCATTATCGTGCAAGGAGCGTGGCACTCTCCAAACACGTTACCCCATTACCTTTAGAGAAAATGTAAGAAAAGTGACATATGAAGTAACCAAGAGGACAAAAAAATGCTAGTTTTTAAATTGAATTATCCATATAGGAACGCCATTTATTAACCGGAAACATATAAAACGTCAAACATTTTAAACAATATGAATATGTTTTATTGAACATATATGTCAAAAATGAACAAACAAATCTAACTTGAATGTGTATTTATGTGACAACATCAATAACACAAGTGACATTTTTAAACAAAACTTGTTAATGATTTGTATAACTTTTTGTAAGTAATTGTTTTGAATGAAATGAACGAAACTATTATCTAAAAGATTACCTATTTTAGTAAATTTAGCGGACAAATCATTTATCATTTTATTTAGGTAATAATTTACTTTTTGTGTTAAATTCTGGGATTTTTGTTCCCTTTTTAGCTGTCAGAGGACAAATTTACTAAACGTAAACTTTGCTTATAAAGCTTGTTAAAATGAAATTTATTGCTATAGTTAACACTGCAAGATAAACGTTCGTGATAATTCCACGTTCTATTTAGCTTTCTTTAAACTATCGTTACGCAGTTTAATTTTAATGTTTAATATACTCGAAATTAAAGATATCACTAAAGGCAGCCTCTTAGACCTACTTCTAGAATAGATTCGGGAAAACTACACACTAGACTCTACGACAAACGTGATGACTTCAACTTTCCTATTGTCTACATCCCGTTCACCAACAGCAACATTCCAGCAGCTCCAGTATGGTGTGTATTCTAGACCCTTCGATCGATATTCCGATTTTTTAGACCGCTCAGTGCTGTTGACTTCTAAATTACTCATACAGGGTTTGTTGCTCATAGGTTGATTTTTTTTCTTCAAAAGTTCTATGGTCGTCATCATGAATTAATGATCGTTTTGGGAAATCAATATCTCAAATTTCGGACATTTTCGCTGAGTCATAAGTAGTGTGTCCTATTCCTGGATTGAATTTTTCCTAGACGTGATAATGGGTAACTCGACGGGTGTCTAATTATAGGCAGACACTTCTTACTCGTCCGGAGCTCCTGAGTGCACCCATGGTTTTTACTGGTTTCGGTGTACCCTGTTTCTGTGTTTAACCGGATTTGTAGTTGTCCTTCGAATTTTGGCTCTTAATTGTTGTTTGGTCGGTTTTCTTCGTCATTTTTCATAAAACGCATAACTATGCCTGTTTTTTTATTTTCTAAACCTAAACTTGTCGGACCAAAGTATCAGGTTGATAGCGAAAGTTGGCAACTAGCTATGGACCAAATAACAAACTGACAGCTATAAATATAGACATTTGTGTCACTTGTGTTACAAGAAGTCACTGCTGTTACACTTTATACGACAAAGTAAAATACTTGTACTTTTTAGTTACCTCGTTTTGTCATTCGTGTTACTAACTCTTAATTTTTCATTTGTTGATGTTTAGATAACAAGAATTTATCATGAAGATTGAAATTGACCTAAGTTGTGTGGAATATATATTTGTACAAAGTGTTAAAGTTTGATGAATGCAGAATTTTCATACTTTTTAAAGTTATTGTCATTAGTGTTTCTCTATGCTTTTTTGTATTACCATATTGTCCTTTGTGTTACTGATCATAGATTTGCAAACAAAAATTATTACCTAACCTATATATTTAACCATTTGTTTTACAATATTTTAGGTGGCCTCGGTGGCCGAGTGGCTAAGGTAGTTCGTCTATTGATGATCACGTGGTCTGTCAACTCTGAGGTTGCGGGTTCGAGTCTCACTGAGGGCAGGGTGTACTCGACTCGGGGGTTCTCTCCGGGTACTCCGGCTTCCTTCCCTAATAAAAACTGGACGCCATGAGATAGCTGAAAAATTGCTGAAAGTGGCGTTAAACATCATTAAACAAACAAACAATGCAATATTTTATTTGTGAATACATTACAATCACATTATAAAATCTTGAAAGTCAGCTGTTCGGTTTAATTCTAAATTAAAGTAAGTTAGAAATGACCTTTTTTATGGTTACATTCATATTGGGATACCAAATTGATCAAATCGACTGTATGATACATATAGCTTTGTTTATCACAGTAAAATTTTGCTGTTCTTTGAAAGAAAGCTTTTACAAAGGTTTTTTTTAACAACGGTGTGGTGTAGTAACACAAAGGACACTGCAAGCAATTGAGGGGTATATCTTCTTTTTTTTTGAAAATGTCCGAGTTCAAAGTTTATGCTTACTATTTTTTTCAAACATTTGAATATTAGAATGTTTGAGTTAAATAACATTTTAACAAAAATGACTTACTTAATTTTCCAAGAAAATAGAAAATTAAATATTGACGTAATTTGATAATGACTCATAACCTTAAAATTGCTAGAGTTGCGCAAACAATATTTAAACAAACATATATGCACAGAACAATAAAATATTGACGTGTATATAAAATGAATCCAAAGTATTGTTTTCATTTACGATATAAGTTATTTCACAAATATACTATATCATATTTACTTCTGGTGTCATACATTCCAGGTTTATTTTTTGCTGAAAATTAAAAAAAAAACACTATTAAATAAACCTTATATTTCATTTAATTATGACTTTTAAAGAACATTGATTGAAACATTAACAAATTTCTACACCTAAGAGAATTGTACATTAACCAGTTGTCTTGAAAGGTAGAAGAAACGTACTGCAACGATAAAGTTTCATAAACGAAGGTGTTTATCCCATTTTCGTGTATATTGGCAAAGAAATATTGCTATATGACAACAAAAATTAATAACTAGTCCGCAACCTCTGCCACATAATTTCCGTATACGTCCAGTCATTTTAACCTTTTAATGTGGGAAATAATACGAACAAGATAACATTATTTAGACAGTTTCTACATAATTATTAATAAGATTTAGACATATCAAGGAGTGATGTACATGTGTATATTCTTGCAACAATTTCAACCATAGATATGAATACGTCAAGGCTATCATCTTTTCACAAGTTAATACGATGACCGTACATTGACGACTGGAACAATAGAATAATTGCGATAAAACACGCATTATTCTGACGGTTTTTTCATATTTATCTGTATTGAGAAAAAATAATGACAGACTGTGACATGACAATATATCACAAAATTATTTTAATGACAAGTACGTGTTCCCGGTTAACCCTCCGGGCAATGAAAAACACACACAATTCTTATATTTTTTTCTCTTTAGCTATTATCTCATTATTGCGTAGAACGTCTTTTACGACTGACTTTTTTAATCAAGATGTTATATTGTTAGAATTATATGTGCTCAACAATACCTATTCGTTATATTCAACATTCGCAACTGAAGTACTAGTTTTTATAATTCTGGTAATATCTGGATTATCGCCCTTGGATGAGAGATCCAATAAAATTTGATTGAAAGGTCATAGTTCTTTCTTATGAAATTAGGAGTGATGGACAGCAGGTTGTGTTGTGTCTCAAAATAAAGAAAGAACAAATTATCATTTCAAGTGGTGGATCGTATTAAAAAACAAATATATATTAACTGTTTTTAGTTGTTAGGAATGAAGATTTTAATAATTTTATGTGTCACAAGTAAGTACGCAATAGATTATATATAAGTTTTTTCTTGTGTTATTTTTATACACAGTGGTGAATCATGATAAGTAAAGTCTAAAGTCGCTCGATGACACAATTGGTTTGTATTTCGTCTATTTGTTATCTTATCGGCTTCCGAATGTTGTTTTTCAAAATAAAAAAAAAACAACAATGTAATTTCTGAATTTATAACTGCTAAAGCTAAGTTTACCCTTATAATCTACTTAATTTTTCAGATGCAGTATTCAGTTTAGGTGAGTACATTTAATGTTTTATACTTCGTTCATCAAAAACCATAATTTATCAATGTAGAGCGAAACTTTGTAACATCGATTGCACTTTGGTAGGAAACTATTTTTTGTAAAAACATGTTTATAGAACGATAGTTTTCTTTATAAGTATTTCAACCTGTAGACAGGATTGGTTGCTATTGTGTTTGAAATAATACAATCTGGATGTTTAACTATCAAGATAAAACCACACAGCTTTAACATCGTAATTGTTAAGCTCCCAATGCTTATAGTTTTACATTCGTCAATAGGAAATGAGCTTCGGTCCATATACTATATAGAGATGATCTCCCTTTAAATATTTACCATATTACCCGCAGTATTTGATATTTATTTGATAGCTAGGTATAAAATGAAGACAAATCTAAGGTCTCGCAATGTTTTCAATCACATAAAGTCCAATTGCAAAAATCTATTTCGGTTCTAAAATGTCTAACAAATGTTTTAAAATTTTGAGGTGGTAAAAGAGGATTTTAAAAGTAAATACGATATATCTGATATAATCTGTGATTGAAATCTGTGTTGTTCCCCATTGAACTTTTCGAGTTGAGCGGATGACGTCAGAATTCTTTCTGTCAGGCTTTATATTAATTAGAACTCTTAATATGTCTTCAAAGCGAATAACACAATAACACTAACTGATACCACTTTTCTAATGACGCTGTCAAATTTGTTTGCAAAATGAAGATATTTAAATAAACGAAATTATTGTCTAACTTTAACATCGTTCAGCTATAATTCTTGTTAAAACGAAGTTGCACAGACAATTTCTTATTAATTTCTTATTTGCTAATATGGTGCTAATATTATCTTTATATTTAAGAAATAATTCATTATGTGCACGAACATATACTGTTTTTACCACCGGTTGGCCCTTTATGCCCAATACTTAACTCCGACCGTTAGCATAAAGGGCTACTCCCGTGGTAAAATCAGTGTATATTCTTGCCCCTTATGAATTATTTCGATTCTATTAAGATATACTTATTAGCTTTTTTACTAACATAACTTTTGAATTGCAGGACTTGTCGGCCATTTAGGACACAAATTTGATTATGACGTCGTTTAAAAAATGTGAAAAATCTTATTATGACGTTGGCATACAAGGGTTCGATGATCGTTGATGACGTTAATTATTAGGAATGTATACACGTTGTATACCTGGACTCGTTTTAGGCACGTCATATTAGAATATTTGTCCATAATGGTCATGCTATTATTATTGTTCATTAGCAGAAGAAACAACTTTATTATTTTGTTTGTACAAATGACATTCAATAGTGTCTGATTAAAAATATTAAACTAAAAGTTATAAAATTCCTGTTTATTGATTTTTTTAAGCCGTTGTCAACAATATTTTAAAGTATCCTTTCGTAATTGTATGGAGTTCGTAGATCAATGAGATATTTTCATAATATGGACTAAAATTATAATCATATTTATTTATTCATTTAAGTTTTAAAAGGCGACGTTTAACATGAGCTAGAGGACTGAGAAACTCTTTGAAAAATTTTCTAATGTCAAATTACACATTATCGCATTCAGCAAGTGTCTAATTAACGACAGACTCTGATACTGTACTCGCCCGGAGCATTTGTTTGCACCCATAGGTTTTACTGGGTTAGGGTTACTCATCATTGGGGTTAATGGGTTTTGTTTCGTGATGTTTTTGTTAGTTTCAATGCAGATTTGCCCCTTTACTTTTGTCTCTTGTTGATTGGTCGGTTCCTTCGCTTTTTTATGATAATGTGTAGGAGATGGATATTGTTTTTGTCTATACATTAATGCAATGTTTTGAAAAGAATCAAATTACGTTAAACCCTCGAGGCTATCATCTGGACATTAGGTCTGATCCAATCATTCAAGAACACTAATGGTATTGCTAACTGTTAATTTAATGTCTTATATATCCAAAAATAGATCTATATAAGTATTTAGACATAATTTATTACCTAGAAAGATATCTTCATAAATCCTGTGTAAGATTACGTTGTAGACATGATCTAGGTCTGGGCACCATGTTTGACAAACTCCTGACATTATTTCGTTCTACGGACACTTTTGACAACTTTTTGACATTTATTGCTAAATTTAATATGTATGTTTACCAATAGACATGACATTGACATCTTCAATGAGGTGCCCGCTTTGATGGCTAGTAACAGGTAACGACGTGTGCCAAACTATGGTAAAATCAATCACATTAAAATTAAATTTTTAATAATATAACACGAATGCTATACAACCAAAATCCTTAATAATAAAACATTTCTAGCATGTCTTATCAATGCAAAACTTCAGAAATCAATTAAACACACACAAAAGTCTGATACATGCATGTAGCTTTTTTTCCAATAAAAATATGCAGTCAACTTTTGCAATTAATCCCAAGCTCACAAAAAACTTATAAACTCATCTGATAAGAATAAATATAAATTCAGTACTAAACGTCTAATTAATTTCCCATTAAGAAGAGTTATCGCCCACTAAATTGGCAATTTTGCAAACGGAATCAATTTAAACATCATGAAACTTTCCTTTCAAAATGTAGCGAGTGATTTAAGTCTTGAACAATTAGAAATCAACTCACAACTTTCACCGGAGTGCTCTAAGTTTGCCACATTCTATTTTTGTGTTTTGGGCTTAGTTTTGTGTTGATAATATTTGTCCGATTCTTGATTTGTAATCGTCCCCCAGCTTTCGGTTCTTCCGGTTGATCCGTTTCTTTGCTAAGTTTCTTCCGAAAAGACAAGAAGTTAAAAATATTGAAAGTTTAAATTTCTCAGCAATAGAAATATAGATATTACCCTTAAATTTTCTTAAAAGAGTTTCTACAAATTGCAGACTTACAAAATAATGTATGCACTAAGCTTCAAAGTGGAAAAAAAACTCATAACATACTAAACATATTGAGTTTCATTGATAACTAATTTTTTCCATTCATTCTGCCAGATTTATTATATTGAACCCGATTGTCTTGATATTGTATGGCAGAAATACATGGACAAAATACAAAACAGTATATTTCAAATATATTGGATAATTAAATTTACAAAGGCAATATTTATGTAAATGACAAAATAACATAATGTTGAATGGAGGACATGTCACTTTGAATAATGTAACATATATTGCAAATAGATACAGTAATCAAGATTCTATGTAACACTGCACTTAATGTTTATTGTCATACAAATGCCTGATTAATGTACACCAATAGTAAATTATTGTAATAACTGTCACTTTACTTTATGACCACATGGCGGATCACAAAAGGAATACGTATTGGACAATTAATTATATATCAAAAATGAAGTAGTTTTGTATCTGGACATATACTGCAATTAATTTTGTGCAAACATTTGTAAAATGAATGAGGAGAAAACATAGCCGTTGGGATTTCCTTGTATATTGCGCAATACCATTTATTTAGTTCAATTATGATTAAGAGTCACACACTTGTTGCTACACAAATAAGATATTAATGATGAAATAAAATAAGTGCCTTTTGTTCATTTTAGAGAAGTTTGGCATTACGTTATCTATGTTTAACAGAACAGAATTGAATTATTAAACAAAGTAAAACACACACACACGATTCGTTTTCTGGTGTAGTTCGAAAGATAGCATTTGTAATAGTTTTCCGTTAGACTAGAGACCGAAAAAACTACAACAAAAACCGTACATTTTAATAATTTAATTAAGGAGAAAACGCCACATCAGCACAATGAACAATCATGCGGAACAGACCCATATATATTGTATGGCAGAGTTAAACCGGAAAAAGGATCCCAATCCCTCTATCATAACGTTAAAACCCTCACAACACTCTTTTGTAAGACACGGTGATTTTGCCATCTGAAGTAGTAAGTTTTGCAAATTAAATCAATTTTTTTACATTAATTATACATAAATTGTGGTTAACTACATTTTTCCTCAGATTCCTCTATGATAGTAGGTAGTATTTTACTCCATTTCTAATTTGACTAAATTAAGTTATGTCGAGCTTTCATATTTGTTCCCATTTTGAATAAAATTTAACTTCACTGAAGTAGTTTTTTCTTCTAAATTAGCAGAAAGTTTATTGTTCAATAACAAAACACGTATCATGTCCTCTTCTGTTATTTTACATATATCGAAGTAATTGTTATTAGGTGATTGTATTGAAAAATATTTGGTATACATTTATTCCTCATTAATTTTTTTTTAGATTCGGTCATGCGTTGGAGGAAAAATTTAAAAGAAATTTAGTCATACAAGTTATTTTAAAGGATTTTGTATGTGTAAAGTAGGTGGTTCACCCAAACACTGATGATACGTTTTAGCTTAATGAACGTATGAAAGAAAACTGAGTTATCACGTTTTTAAAATAACGTTTATTTCAAAAACATGTACTTTACTCAATATATAATAACTTATCAACTCTTGAAGAACTGTTGCACCAATTCATACTTTCGATGTAAAAAAACCTTATTTTAAATTTTAAGTTGATGCGACTGAACAAGGAAATGCAAAAATTCAACAATTAAATTTTTAGCGTTATATCGCTTGTTAAGTTATTTACATCTGATGTCAAACCAAAATAATAATAAAAAAAAATCTCAAGGCTGTGAACGAATTCGTATATTGTCGGTTTTGATAGGTTTTAATCTGTGATGACGGTCTCATTAAAACTTAGGTTATACTGTGTGGTTGCTGTCAAAAATGGCGAAAGAACAAAATACGTCTTTTTTCCGCGTTCCAACTTTTACCGCGAATATAGCAAAAATTAAATCACCGCGAAAAAACCACTTATACGGTAGTGAAAAACAGTTATTGGAATTTTGTCTAAACTCGATTTAAAAATTGCCGAAAATTTGTCTCTTTGTCTTGATATCAGATAAAACTGAAAGTATATATGAATTGTAAAATATTAACTTATGTTGGCTGACGTGTTGCCGTCGGTGATTTTGTTACTAGTGCTGCATTTACAGGCCTCCATAATAAGATTCAATGCACCCATTCATCATCAAGGATAGTCAATTAATATTATTATGTAAACTGTAAACACTCCGAAACTTAATTGACCACGTGATCATATTTGATGTCCCGGATGTCTATTGTTTTTCATTGATTGTTTTTCAATGGAGCAGACCTCGGTAATTTTCGGCAAACATCAGAAATACTATTTGAGTAACTAACGTTTTTGCTCAAAAATGTTAACAAACCAGGCGTATAACAAGACAATATAGACAGGTAGCCAGACCAGGCGTATAACAAGACAATAAAGATAGGTAGCCAAACCAGGCGTATAACAAGACAATTTAGACATGTAGCCAAACCAGGCGTATAACAAGACAATATAGACAGGTAGCCAAACCAGGCGTATAACAAGACAATATAGACAGGTAGCCAAACCAGGCGTGTAACAAGCATCGTACATTAAGCAAACAAGACAATCGCGTGTAATGTCCCGATATGAATACAATAAATTATTAAAGAAAATTTTGTTATTTAGCGTGTCGTATTGTGGGAATTGTTTTTTTTCTGTTTTTCATTATGGTTCGAATATTTATTACTGTTTCTTTAAAGCAGATATATTGTTCGATCTCATTTGTTTTTTGGACAATTACAGTTTTTTGCGATAGAAAAAGACCATCATTTTTGAATTAATGTTTGTTACGAACTGCTTGTAACTGTTTGCAAAATGCTCCTTGGTGTAATTTTTTTATTCCGTTGCATGGTTTATTGCCCTGTATCAGATTTGAATTCGATCCCACCAATCAGAATTGAATCTTCTGTTAATAGTTTTACTTCAGAACGTTTTGTACCACAAAAGAAAAAACCTAGGCCTAAAAAAATTTATTTATTATTTATCAACTGGTAATAGTTGTTCTTCCAGTGACGAATTGTATATTTGATTGAATACTTATTTATTCTACAGGAATGCATTTTTTGTTGACATACAAATAATTAGACATAAATAATGATGGGGTTACATGTTGTAATTAATTTAATTACTATGCTACATTGTTTTAACTGTAAATGTCAATGTCAACAAATGGAATCCAGGAGGATTGATTGGCAGCAATTTTTAAAACGCCCACTCCTATTTACCTTAGATCTACATCTATATTTTCATATAAGGAAAACTTCAAATTTCTGAACAGGTTATATGATATAATATGGTTTGGGTCTGTTTACGCCTAATAAGCCGCGAAGTGGTTAATGAATGGTGTAAACAGACCCAAACCCTATTATATCGTATAATCTGTTCATAAATTTGAAATATTCCTTCTAATTTAATTTTAACTATAAATTTTAGCAATTTGTATGGTAAAAACGTCGATGACGTCATGGAACTATTTGAATATTAACGGCGTATGAATAAGTCATACGTCACGAAAGTTATATATTTTAATAGGGTTGCTCGATTTGAATTAACTAATCAGATTTCAGCTTACAAAGCAAATTAATTTATATTACTATAATTCTTAAGATAATTTTGTTTTATGCTTGATACTTTCTCTTCCGACACACCTTGAAGTTTATTGTATAGATTCCTCTTACTTGATTTGAATTGTCTCAGAGAAGACTATAAACTTGCCACCTGACTTCCGGCTTTTGCTACTTACAGGTATTCCTGTTTATTATTTGTGTTGCTATGCTTTTGTAGTTGCAGAAACTGAGCATTTTCAACCTTTAAATATTCATATCGTTAAGTATATTTGTGTGATTTCTTCATGCTGTATTTATCTTCTTTGTTTAAACGGAAAAGGATGTAGGTGATGAATAATGAACCAATGTCCAACATCACGACAACTATTAAGATATTACATATTTTTAAATGTATTAATGCACAAAAATTACGTGTAAAATCTATCATTTGGTATATATATATTCAAACGAAAAGTGCGTCTGACGAAGTAAATATATAACCTTACCATCTGTGATAACATTTTATATGCGCAAAATACTACAAAAATACAGTACTTTCATTACGTCTGTTTGTTAACATACTATGAAACATAGTGTACCATCTGGATTTGTATTAAACAATGATACATTAGTTCTACTCTGGCCTGCAATTATTTAGAAATAAAATACGATGGGGTATTATTTGCTACAGAAACATAGGTTATTTTGTATTGCCTTTCAACTTTCGACCTTAGGTAAGAGGTCAAGCACGATCTTTATAGTTATATGACTATGGATAATGTCGTTATCTGCTATGTAACTCATTCAGTATGTATTATTTATCACAAAAGTGTTTATACATACTGTTTAGGGAAACATTAAACAAAACAATAAAACTAAATGAAATACAGCAAATCGTAATTTTTAAAATAAATACATTTATTAATGAACACTTTGAAATGCGTTTATTTACGGTTGTTTTTGTTTTAATATTTTTTAGTGTCTTGTCAATCACAGTCAACTAAAAGTTCAAGAATACAATGGCAGGCCAGTTTAGGGGCCACTGGTTCAGGTAAGACAATCCTTTTATTAAATTACACGACATTGCTTCTCATTGGTAGTTTTTGTTCTTCAAAGTAAATTATGTCAAACCTAACAAATTCGGATAACTCGTATTGAAAACTCATTAATCTTGTAATTACTATATCAGATCATTATAGCTGAATGAGATCTCATTATAAATATATGAGAAAGACTAAATACATTTGACTTTTGAAACAAAAAAATTGATGGTCGAAATGTGAACTACATTATGATGAAAAAGCAGTCGTTTTGTTGGAATGTCATCGTATTTTGGTTGTGCGGTTGAATAGCTCTGTTGTTATATTCTCTCCATATCTAACAAGTTCCTAGTGAATGTATAGCACAGTGGGTTTCTTTTCGCATTCTTTAGTATTTCATTTTGCAAAGAAACCTTAATCTCACGAGATTTTGGTGCATGTGTAGCACAGGGGATTTAAAATATAACGATAGCAATAACTATTTGAAGAAATACGACTGCTTAATATTCCATCTAAACTCCATTTTGTCAGTTGGTATCACTGTTGATTGGTTATAAGGTGCGTCAGCTTGTACACCATTCATTCGGAACATGATATATAAAACCTAAGTGAAGACAACCTTTATTATTTCAACCATTTACATAGTACTTCTGTCACCAATGTTCTAAGCAAATAATACTTGTAGTTCTAAATATACATTAGATGTAATGTAAACTAAACAACATTTGGTGTGTTATTATTAAATCAATGAATTTCATATTACTTTACTTAGTAATGTTTACTTTATTAAAAAATATACATTTACTATACATTTATATGTGCCTGATTAAACATTTATTGAGACTTTTTTTTAACTTTTGTTACGTATTCCTTATTTTTTGTCTATATAGTGACTGTTCAGTTCATTATCTTATTTTGACGTTCTATGTTCACTGAACAAGTTATCTAAGACTTTTATCTCATTTTAGCCCTTAAATATAAAATAGGAAAACAGGAAAAAATGTGAAATCTGTCTGTTGTGTCAAATATAATTAAGCCACAAACGTAGTGTTAATTGACAGTAGACGTATTCACAGGTGTTCCAATTCCATTCGGTGACCATATTGATTGGTCAGCCTATGGTAAGACCGCAACTCCGGTGTAGGACATGCGCAAGCGCAATATTGCTATTGTATTCATTTTCGATGGTATATTTAATTGAATTGTCATGATTGTATTATAGTGCTACGTATTTATTTTTTTGTACCGTTGACAGATGTAAATACATATATCATTATATTATGTTATCTGAATATTTTCCGAAATAAATAATACATTGTCAGGTGTCTTTTAATATTTATTAGTGTTCTGTACGTATTGCATGATGGGAGCGACAAGGAGTATGCATGTGTTCTTCTTTATATATTTTGATTGAATGGATTGGTTTTTGTTTGTAAAATGGCATTTTGTTGCTCTGCTGCATGCGCATTTCTTCTTGCATGATACACTTAGAGTCTCGGCGCGGTTTTTAGTTGTCATTTCTCTACACGTTCATGCTGATTTTCATTGCTTCTTGTATGATCGCCTTTGATTAGTCTTAGTTTGACAAAACGCAATATAAACTTTATATTGCTTAATTTAATGACATAAGTCAAAACATTACAGTACAAACATTGTTATTACGTGTATATTTGACAACTAGAATGATTCTAATGATTGACAGCTTGCTTTCACGCACAACAGGTTTTGTACTGCGATGTTTTTATTACAATAAAAAAATGTTTATTTTTTAATCAGTCACAAATACTTCTCAAATTCAAATGTTTACAATGTGTATTAAGATATAGTTAAAAATTACACATTAATTAACCAAGTATGTTTACTAGTATAAACCTATAGAAGTTTCGTCAAGCAAACTCCGATTTGTTCTTTACTGTTTTGTTTGCGCTCAAAAATGCAGACAGCTTAGCATCAAGTAATCAACTTGTTTCGTCTTATACATAAAACAAGCCTACTTTTCCATGTTTCATTACTGCTAAAGTAACGAGCAAGGCATGATGGCAAATAAATTTTATATCTATCGCCATTCTGCTTCGTTGGTTGTGTTAGTGGTTTAGTGCATTTCACACTGTAGCCTGTAACTCTTTAAATGTATATTTGAGCTTTGTTTTCTGCAACTAAAAAGTCAAATTTGACTCGGTGATGCACCGTGTTGTACCAGAAAATTATCCACTTTTGCATTTAGGTATTAATGCTCCTGATCACCGGTATTAAAACCGATCGCCTCGATACAGCTTGTTATAAGTTACGTCTCTTGCATTTCAAGTTTAATTGACATTATGTCTTTCTTTAATAAATGTCTTATCATGTATCCAGAAAACGATTGCATTGTTTATTATGTTAAAAACAGATCGAATTTACGTGACGTAACTTCGAAGGTTTATCCATTTAAATCTAACACAAACAATTACATTAACGTTAATCTACAAGATATTTCTACCCTCAGTAATTATTATATAAAGTTTATTAATTATCGCACGATAGACGGATTAATAAAAGTCGACCCAATTCTGGACGGAAAGGAGAGCATCAATGCTCCGGCACCATCTACTAATTTACTTTTACCAGGTAAATATTAACTAGTATTTAAAAAAAAGGTTTCACGTGATTGTTTAATCAATGTTTTAATGTTATGTTTAGAGTGGTTTTCAAGGTTTAGACAATACTAATTTTAGGATTACATTTGTTAAACTATGGATTAGATTGTGGTACCCTAAACATCCAGGTCGTGTTTTAGTCACAGTTTGCTTGA
This sequence comes from Limnoperna fortunei, assembly GCA_944474755.1. NCBI lineage: Eukaryota > Metazoa > Mollusca > Bivalvia > Mytilida > Modiolidae > Limnoperna > Limnoperna fortunei. The sequence goes on from OX104123.1 coordinate 55,959,892, forward strand.
GTGTATTAAGAATAGACATTAGGGTTATTTCTGTCATTTCAAACGACATATCTCATCTATTTTCACTCTAATGAAGTTTTTTTTTGCCTGGTGCGTTGAAATGTGTATCCAGTATCCAACGTGTTAAAGTATCCGACCCATAATTGAAGTCACGGTTTAATTTTATTTTTCGATCAAAAATCAGCTTTATTAAAATCAATCGTTTGCTTATTAATGAAACAAATTAAATATATAGTGCTTTTTGAGTCAATGTTAACATTTTTGAGCAAACAAGTTAGTTACTCAATTTCCGAGGTCTGCTCCTTTGAAAAACAATAGACATCCGGGACACCAAATATCATCACGTGGTCAATTGTGGTCCGGATACCTTAAATGTAGTATAAAACGCAATTTTTAACTATATTAGGGTCATATATACCGACACCTCCAAATATTCCACCAGAAACTGCCATCTCTAATTTGGAAAAGCCAGAAAAGAAACACGTTTCCCCTCCAAAAAGAATAAAAGGTAATTATGGTCTGACTGTATGCGCATCAGATACTGTTTACATTATTAAATTTTAAAAAATCGTGCCTAAAATTGTACTTGGTGGTCTTGTAAAACATTAATTTTACAATCAAAGGTGTTCAGACAATATACAGCATGGTGATGTTTTTAAAATTGATTTTCATTAATTACTTTTTCCGAAACAATATTAACTCGATCGATTTGTAATACAGAGATAAAAATCAGAATTTACTGTTTAATTTTACTTAGCTGAATCAAACAATTTATAACATGATAAAAATAATTATCTAAGGAGAAATAAGTGCCTTTTCATGACTGAAAATGTTGGAAATCACGTTTTAGACTGTATCGTTAAATACCTTTTTTAGTGTTGCCAGACATGCCACCACCGCCACCCCAGTTGGCGGACAAAACTGCACCACCAGCAGTGACAGCAGGTAATAACCTTTAAATAAGTCAGTACACTACGTACTTTAAATCATTGTTGTCAGTATATACACATTGTGTCAACTTAACCACAACATCAATTTAACGACGAGGGTTTCAAAATATATATAAAGACAGCTGCAACTCTTCTTTTCATGGAATTATGCAAAACATTTTCTTTTCAAAGCCTGTACGGAACATATTCTTGTCTAAACATTTTAACACATAGCATCAATTGATTTTATTGTTCTTTCAAATCAATTATGATATAGCTTTCACTCCTGTACTTTTTTACTGAAATTTCTATTTTAGAGCTCTCTTTTAAAGAACAAATTCGTAAAATGTTAAGTATGTTGCATGTTGCATCAGATATTTTATCTGACATTTTTAAGCTACAACTAGAGCATATATTCTTTTGCATAGCTCAAAATTTTTTTACAATAGTCTTAGCATGCAAAGCTGCTTATTTATTTAGGTGTTCTTGTTTCTTAAAGGACTTCGTCTCATGTTTAAATAAAAAACTTATTGATGTAAGCAATAATACATATCTATTTATATCCCCGCAACTAGTTTTGGGGTATATAGGAATCACCCTGTCTGTCTGTCCGTCTGTCCGTCCACATCCCTTGTAAGCGCTTCTCCTCCTAAACCGCTTGACATATTTTGATGAAACTTTACATGAAGGAAGTACATCATATGTAGATGTGCATGAAGAATTTTCGTCGCTGTGGGATATTATTCAGGGGAGATAATTGGACTTGAAGCGAAGCGGGGGTATCCCTTTGTGAGCTTGCTCACAGTTCACACTTGTTTGTTCTAGTTTGACACTCTCACTGTTCTTTTCAAGAATAATCAAAGCAGCCAAATTGATGTATTTGATGGGCCTAACTAGTTAGTTAGCACTGGTTTAAAATTTGTAAATATATATTAAACGTTAGTAAGAATGTTCCAAATTGTTTTCTTTATGGTGAACTTGGGCGTCTACCGTTATTTGTATGTTGTAAAGTTGGAATTTTAAAGTACTGGTTTAGAATAGTGTATCAAAAACAACCTGTTGTATATGACATTTATAATTTGTTACTTACAGATGCAAATAATAGTAAAACTAATTGGGTATCAAATGTACGTGATTTGTTGTTGTCATTAGGTTTAAACTATGTATGGTATCAACAATCAAATGAAAATATCTCTATTGACATTATTTATAGCATAATCAACGATCAATATATCCAATCATGGCATGAAGAGGTCAAAACTTGTGAAAAGTTGACTTAATATAATATAATTAAACCCAGTTTTGGGTTTCGAAGAATATGTAGATCTTTGTTATAACTCACATTTTCTTACTAAAATAAGCAGTGGTACAGCAATTTAAGACTTTGCGAATGTTGTAATATGTCGTGTGTTGAAAATGAATATCATTTTCTACTTGTATGTCCAGCCTATAGAGCATTAAGACTTACGATTTTACCTAAATATTTTTGTCCATGGCCAAATACGACTAAACTCAGATATTTATTGTCTGGTAATTACAAAAAGTTAGTTATACTATTGTGTAATTTTATAAAACTTGCTTTTGAAAGTAAAAACCGCTTGATATTATAATTATAATTGTACTTTATTCAATATGTCTCTCCTGTTGTTCGTCATATGTCACTATTATATACTGTAATTGTGCTATAGCATATAATGCTTTTGCAAATAAAGACATTCACATTCACATTAATATTTCAATTATCAACACACAAACACCCGGCAAGTCATTAAAACATAATAATTTGTTGCAACGACATTTTGTGTATCATTCACATGAAATCGGATAAAAAAATTCATTCAATCACAATATTTTTGTACCGTCCTTGAAAATATGTTATAAGTTATATACATGATGAAAGTTCTTATATGCTTATATAGGTAACCTTCTAAATGATGATCATGATATTTATCTCAATACGAAAAATTAAGCGAGCCCATCGCGAATTAGATGGTCAGATATTTTACACCTAGTGATCGCGTTGTACCAAAAGATAATATATAAGGTCTCACCTTGTTCTATTTTGCTTATAACAAAATTGCAATAATTATTTAAGATTTAAATATGTTAAACAAAGGTTTTAAAAATTCGAAGCGCTTTCACTTGCGATATTGGTTCTTAAAAAAAATAAAAAATATCCCAAAGCCACATCTAAAGCAATTTACATTAACATAAAACAATTGCTCGTCATTGTAATGAAAATACCACTCTCCGGCACAGAGAACATAACTGGTTCCCAGATATAACCTCTGCCATACGTCATCCTCCATTTACTGCGGGACTACATTTGTCGTCTGCCCGTGACGTTTGTAAACAAAGAACAATGTTTGTAAAATAATATATGAGATCTTATTTATTTTTATATAGTCTGTTTATACACTTTTGATATAGTTTTACATTGAAATACCTGCGTTTGTACGCGAAGCTTATCCGCCATGAGAGATATCTCTCACAATGTCAACCAATGGTATGGCAGAGGTGATACCCAGAATCCTTTGCGTGGAGATTGTGAAAATACATACCTCTTGAGCATACAAACTAATACAAAAGTGTGTTGTTCCAGTTTAATTTAATTTTTGTCAGTTTACAAAGTTTGGCTTATTAGAAACCTTAGATTCTTTTGAAGGGTTGGAAGACGCAATATTATAAATAAGACATTTATTTTAAGTGTTTAACCTGTAGTAACTAATATTTCTGTCCACCAATTTTGTATTTTGAAAACTTGAAATTTAATTCAACATATTTGAACAGTAAAATAATCATTAATTTATAAAAATGTTTTGCAACAATTATAGACCGCTTAATTGTTAGTTGCAGATTAAATTTTACTATGCGATCCTTTGTCAAATCGATCGAAAGGTTTTTTACTGTATTTTAGCTATTTAATGTCAAAGAAATGATTGGTATTGGAAAATGCTATACGTTGTACTGCTGTTATGTTTTCTTTTCCCATGGTGTAAGACCTTTTGTAATTTGTGTGATTTTATTACCACATGTATTATATTCCCATACAATATTTTGGCTTAAGGTATCCGACCCATAATTGAAGTCACAGTTTAATTTTATTTTTAGACCAAGACATGCAGCTTTTTTTTAATCAATATATTACTAATTAATGATACAAATTAAATATATTGTTTTACTTTGAGTCAATGTTAACAGTTTTGAGGAAAAAAGTTAGTTGCTCAAATAGTAGTTCCGATGTTTGCCGAACATTACCGAGATCTGCTCCATTGACAAACAATGGACATCCGGGACACCAAATATGATCACGTGGTCAATTATGGGTCGAATACCTTAAGTGTCACTGATAGATCTTAATTAGACAAAATCCACATTATGTGATTTGTTAGTATGGTGTTTGCTCCATATGTGCATCCTTTTGTTTAAGGTACAAAGACTGCAACTGAACAGCCGGTAACCACCCACAGTGCACCATTGGTAACTCCAACGACACCAAAACCAATCAAAATAGATACGACAACCGTACCGAAGCCAAATATTCCTCCGACTCCACCACCAACGATCGCAAGACGTATGTAGTGTACTTATAACGTTAGCGGTCATCCATAATTGTCAACATTTTTCACAAGTTTGCAAAGAGCACTCGTCAACATTTTTTGCAAGTCTGCACATCCACATTACCGGAAGTTTAAAGAACATACCGAAAAAATGTTCAAATTGAAACTCCCTCCCCCAATAGTGCTCTTTGAAAACTCGTGAAAAATGTTGACAATTATGGATGACCCCTTAGATACATTGACTAATATAATACCTTGATCGCTTTAGTTTAATTGAGGATTCGTATTTATTTTCAGAAAAAATATTTACTATTTTTTTTTATCAGTAACGTGTTTGGCTTAACTGTTATTACGAATCTAAAGATCAAAGTCTCGAGTGTTCAAAGGTCAATATATTGATTTATTGTAACACTTTAAAATAACCAGCAATTAGTGTTTGAATTTGTTGGAATGTTTAACTTTTAAATCTGAGAAATAGAAATATGTAAAAGAGACACAACAAACATTAAATTAAATTTCAAACACATGTTAATGCCCAAAAATATTTATCTCTACACTACTGTCATTTATATTTTTATATGATTGTTTCTTCCTACATTTATCCTAAATATGCGGCAAAAAGTTCTCGTGAAGACTCTCTGTATTTGTTCTAATACTGAAATATTATTTTGGCACAAAATGATTTGTTTATGTTTCATGAAGAAATGGAATTACATCAAATATGACCTAATTTAATATATGTATTGATATTACACAGAATAGGTCATAATGTAAAAAGTATAACAATTTGTGTCATTTCTGTTCACTTGATGAATAAAGTGTCAAAAATGAATAATTATTTACACGGGCAACCAAGGGTGGCAAAGGTTATTGTAATAGACAAAAACTTTTCCGGTTGCACTAAAATACGAAAACAGTGTTGCTTGACATTTTTGTTCACCAGTTCTAATGACAAACATAAGAATTTCTTATTCACGTTGACAGCTATTATATAACATGTTTAACCAAAAAAAAAGACTTTAAACCAAAGACAGACAAAACCATAGTTTTTACAAAAGAAAAAACAACAATAAAACAAACAAACAGACGACGTGCAAAACAAACATGAACCCACAATAACCGAAAGGTGTGTGTCTTGGTGCTCCGGAAGAATAATCAATTCCTGCTCCGCCCCGGGCCCTGGGCCTCTCACTCCTTGCATATGAAATAATCAGTCATTATTCTTGGATTCATTGTACACATCACTTGATGTTTTCTGTTTGATTCGATAGCAATGAAATATCTTTACACACCGAAGATCAAACCTTTTTTTAAGATTTTCATTATAACAATAGATGACTATATAAATGTAATGATTACCACAAGAACATGTCTCATAAAAACCTATCAAAACCTACATTTAATCTTGAGATTCACACCAATTGCAAAATTGCAATAATATGAGGCAGGATTGTTTTGGTTAAAACATGCAGAAAAAATTAAAACATATTCTGCTTTGTGTACACCATGATGTTTTTGTCTAAAAGGTCTTTTATGCGTGTGTTTGAATGTACAATGTCTTACAAAATATTAAAAAAAGAAATTCTTGTTTTTTTTCAGCGACGGTGCCACCACCTGTAATTATGGTTCAACATTCCTTATCTGGACTTGCTGGTCCGTCTGAAATTATTTCACAGGCAAACGAGTGGATCGGTGGGTCAACACAAATCACCAAGCCAATTAAATCACAGGAAATATTTCTGTCCTTTTTAACCAACATAACACATAGTATAATACAACATAAAAGTGTTTCTCATAATTCAGTAAATTCAGAAATAATTTACGAATCTCCGGTGGTTTATCATTGTTTTACTGTGGGATTTACAAACATTATGTTGTAATATTTTATCGGGAAAGACAGCAAAGCATACAAGAGCTGCATATATACATGTCCGTGTTAAAACAATAATAAACTACAGCTTCGGTGAATTCTTCAAATTCTAATGTGACATTACATTTGGGATTTAATGCGGTACCTATTAGCCAACACCATTGCCGCCATCAAGTAACCGATCTGACACAAATTTGATTGTGACGTCATTGAAATATATGAGAAAATCATGTTTCGACGTCGCAATGAACTTTGTTAATCGGGTATGACGTTGGTCGTGTATGGCGCATAAATAAATCTTTTGTTTACCATAGCTGTGTACAGCAGGTCATATCAGAATCACCGATAAAATATAGTCACCATAATCAGTTTGCCAGAAATAATCATTCCGAAATTAAAATACATAATTATGCATATTTTATTTACAATGTTGTCACTGTATTTTTCAAAACAAACGGAAACAAGCTGTCAGTCATGCGCATAAAGCGGCTTTTCGAGACATTTTGCACTGAATTCATAAAATATATTGTCTTTACAGATAATATATTACATATTAGATATATTTTAGATGTGAAATAAATATTTTTTTTATCAAATGTAGCTCATCTGCCAATTAGTGCAACAATTACGATTAGAGCACTTTTGTATTAATTGTGTGTTTCTACACTTGAACCGAAGTAGTAGCATGAACTTATTAACATAAACCTGTTAATACTTATATACCTATATAACCATAGACTTCGCGACCTTTTGAACTTGGAACTTGGGATGCTTCTAACACTGGGCTTCGGATCCTAACAACGAAAGATAACTCTAGTAAGTATAAGTAGATTTCGCTTCTATTTATTAGCCTTGCTTCTGTAGGATTGTTTGTTTATGAAGAGGAAAGTTTAAACGACTTGCTGGAAACAAAACAAAATGTTACATTTGCCTTGCTTTTGCTGGATTACATTATTATTATAGTTTAATTATATCGTAATGTCATAGATGTAAGTGAGATCCTATTTTTTATTTTTTCAATGAAAAAAAAACTGTACCACACTTTGCGATACTTAATAATATTTGCGCGGTAATATTCTTGTTTACAATATTGAACTTTACTCTTCAGTTGACACATCACATTGTGGTTCTTCAATACATTCATTACATATTTACAAGTTAATCGTAACAAAAACTAAAAATCTTATGACTAATGGAAGATTTCTTAAATATGTTACAGTTTACATGCCTTTTTGTTCTTCTTTTCCTTACACGGTGTATATATTTTATTTGTTTGATGGTATCTACTGTTAAAGCAGATATTCTATAAATTCCAGTCTTGAATTAAATTTTCAATTTCTTTTTATATGATTGATGCTAAAAATCTGGACATAACTCCTGAGTATCAGACAAAAACCTGTTTATAAAAACATGGTAAATGAATACAATGTAAGATTTACAGTGAATATCAACTGGCAACAGATAAATTGGGAATGACATCTATTTGTTCTTACATAAATTTATGCAATTGTGTTTGATATCTCATATAATTGTCAGCTGGAAAGTCGATGGCATTATCAGGTAATATAACGCGATTGTGTTAAACTGATTCAAGGACACTTTCTGTAGCGTTGTTATTTTATTTACATTTCCTTGATATAGTTTAAATAGATGGTTTTATGACAATTTATAAATACGTTTCAAATTGATTTGTCAAAAATTTCGCATTGATATAAATTGTTTAAGTTCAAACAATCACAAGGCGTATTTTATGAAACTAAATCATTGTCTGTTTAATTGTGTGTGTTTATCTGCCGAATAAGTTCTGACTCGGTCATGTACTAAACACTGTATGTTGTACATGTTTGTATGCTGATCGAAAGTTTTATTTTGTTTTATTATCATAGTTTCTGTATTTTATTCTCCCTGTGTGTTTTATCAGAAAGTTCGTATGCTATAGGCATAAAGTAGATTTTAATGTTTCTTGTTGTTCTAAGATGTTCAAAGTTAAACAAGATTGCATTGGATACCATGGAAACCGCGATAGACCTTTAAGTAATATATTTTTATTGGGTTCGGGTTACTGTCTTTCTGTTTTTGTGTTGCGCTGTAAATGTTTATCTACATCCGGATTTTTAATTGACCTTTGACTTTTGGCTATTGTTGTTCGTTTTTCTTTGCTATTTTTCTATAAAACATATTTCTAATAAACATACAAGAAAATTATGAAATGGGTTCGGACAAAGTTTTATTATATTTCACAAATCTCCAAGCGCGGTTTAAATATTTTTAATCGGTATCAGTTTTGTCAATTGGACAACAAGGATTCTTCTTCACGTTCTTTTCGTAAAACGACTTCTGTGTGCTGCAAGCATATTTAATATCCATAACATTGTTTATACGAAAGTTACAATTTTATCTGTTTTTTTGTTACTTTGCAAGAAAAGTTGACTGTTTGGCACAAGAGCATCAATAACTTCACAGACGTATATCTGGCATTGTTGTAATAATAATATAATTTTTGTCTAGTAAAGTTTCATGCTAATAATAAGTTATGTGATTTAATATTTGTTTGGGGGGAATGTTTAATAACATTACACAAACACTTTTAGTCATATTACGGTCTGAAAACTCCGAATCATTAGAAACAGATATAAAACATGATGTTATGTGTAAGTAAATATTGATTAACCAAGAACAGTGGTTAAGCCTTGTCATGTTAACAAGAGTGTGTTGTGTTCCGCCATTCGTCCATTTGGTTGCAGTGATTGAAACCAAACTGATGGGTAGACTAGTTATGGTTACCGTTTAACAGTGTGTTATGTTGTGCTGACGTAATAAAAACAAAAAATGTTACCATTTATCCTTAATTTCTTTTCATTACAACCCAGGGCATCACTCACTAGATTGAAACAGTGTTAATTTAATGGCGTGCCAGATAATACTATTGCTCTTGAAAAACGATTTTTATTTGGACTTTGTCAAATCCAGTAAGCATTGAAAAAAACCCAAATTTAAGTTAAAACCTATTAATTGTAAATAGACAGCTTACTACCTACGATATCTAAACATTAGGCATTATCTCAAACGTACGTTAACCATCTCTTTGATACACCTCTGATAAACTGAGCATGTTACAATATTTTTAATGCCAAAGTTCTTAAGTATTTTTGGTATCACGTAAATATGTTTATATCTTTCAGATAAGGTTCCATAAATAATGTGTAACCTCTTGACAAAAGTAGTGACAGAGTGGTTAAGGTAGTTCGTCTACTATTGATCACGTGGTCTGTGAACACTGAGATTGTGGGTGGGTCGATTCCCACTGCGAACAGGGTGTACTCGACTCCAATTTTAATTGACAAGGATTGCCAGTTTTCCCGCCGCAGGTCGGGGATTTTTCCTTATACTACGGCTTCCTCCCCAATAAAAACTTGACCCCGTGATATGGGTGAAAAATTGCTAAAATGGCGTTAAACAACATCAAACAAATCTTGTTCTGCTATAAAGTAATAATAAATGATTTGATTAACAGATTGTGCGAGTTGTAATATCGCAATTATTCGGCATCCTTATTGGAAACATGCAAAAACTATACCCTACTGTGGCTTTTCCTTGTTTGATATTAAGCTTTAAATGATATAAGCTTTATTGTGTTTAAATGTCTTGCTGTGCATATTTGCATGAGGTATTAGTACAGTCTTTTATTTATTTTTTGAATATGTTACGTTACTGGCAACATTTAAAACTTTACCTTGGTCTCCAGATTGTATTTAGTCAGAGTTACGGCCCAATTATGGCAACGAAAATGGAGACAAGTGAACGACAGTGTGTATCCTCTTTGTCACTGCTTTGGAGATAACATGCTGTTTATTGGCTTGTAACATCAGAGGTGACGAATACAGTTAAACACAGTGTTTACTAAGTAGGAGTTCGGAGTGTAATGAACATTGGGTATATAACATTTTTGGCGGCTGAACAAAAAAACATCAGGGATAGTTTTGTATTTTTAATTTCATGTTTGTAGGAACAGCAAATCATGTGTTACTTTGTTGTATATGGAAATGACCAAAAGACAAACAAGAAACACGAAATCATCATAGGGTAGTTGTATAATAAAGGACCGTTAATTAATAAAGTATAGCAATATTTGTCAATAATAACATTTTTGTTTTATTTCAGGAGAAGTATACAGATTCCCATCCACATCTACTGTGCAACCAGATATCAGAACTTTAGCGCCAAAATGGCCGCCACCCAGCTTAAGAAAATACTGGCCAACTTTGGCACCAATATTGTCAAATCTACCAATAGTTACACCAAGCTCTATTGGGCCGATGGTTCCTAAAGTTATAACTAACCACTCACAATATACCGATTCACAGGTTGTGAGGAAAAATGGCACACAAACGGTCACTGTGATAAATGCAGAAACAAACAAGACTGTCACATCAACAAATACAAACCTAAACAGGGTTTCTACTAACGACGAATTACTCATGCTGAGACCGACTGTTACATCTGACCATATGACACTGGACATTGCAACTGGAATTTCTGACAATTTTAGACGGGATTTAATTTCTGAAACATCGCTAAACATTGATGGGCAAGTTCAAGGGGATATTTCTGCAGTTAGAGACCAGGAAGAAATCGGAAACGAAATCCGATACAATATATCCTCCCTGGCCGAAATAATCCATAATGAAATTAAACTGGTAAACGCTCGTTCAAATATTGACCGGCAAAAACATACAATAGACAGAAGTTCCATGATAAGCAGGACAATAACTGACAGTGACGCCCTAAATACAGGTCATAAAGGCGACATTTCGAACAGGGCACAAACAATTAGTCAAATGGGTAATACAACTACTATTACAGAAAGCCGACCCAACCTCGGAAATTTTAGTCTTGATGAGTTAAATGTGGACACTTCTAAAGTGTCCCAGACGTCTGGAAGTCAGTATGGATCTACAGGAAACGCCGTAAAGATTATAGATGACGTAAGCAAAATGGGTATGGAATCTAAAGAACATGCTGGATTTTTCACAGGGATTACAAGTAATGTCAGAACACCAGGTAAACCTTCGGGAGTAGTGGACAGAAAAATGGAAAAAATTAGTGCTGACGACGGTTTGGGCGTTACTGAGGGAACAACAATTGATATCGCTTCCACAACTGGTTCCATTGAAACCATAAATAATGAATCTGGTACTGAAAAAATAGGTCAAAACCATCCAATAGAATCTTCTGTGATAATGATAACTCAAAACTTTACTGATAGAGACAACACTACTTTTTCTGAAAATCCTAATAATAAGAATAAAATAGTTCCGCTCGACACAACTTTATTTCAGCCAAGTACACTACCGCCGCTTTCGGTTCCGGTAAGCAGTGCCAACATAACAAATGAAATGTATGAACAGATAGATATTAGATTTAAAGAAACTTCAACACTTCCACCTATAGTTGTAGCAAATAATAATGGCGATGTTTATACGGCGGACGTCATTAGAATTGTATCTGGGAGTAACAATTCAGGATCGACACCACTACCAAGCACCTCAATAGATATATCTCATGACCTGGGTAAATCGTTCATAACAGTACCGATTACAAATCTGCGCAATGATTCGTCAGTAAATGACGTAACTAGCGGAATCGGCAATAGTGTTGGTTTACCACTAATTATTGATAAAACAGAAATAATGTCTGATGTATCCTCTTTAAATTTGTTGACTACAAATGTTTCGGAAATTATAACGTCAATGAATGAATTGCCAGACAAAGGTTTAACCCAACATGTAGATCCAGAACCAAGTAGTGTTGTTTTAGAAAACGTACAAACCAGACCTAATGGTAATGGAGGCCAACAAACAGATAATTCTGTGTTTGAAGAGAGTATTGTACAAATAGTTGCAACACGAACGACCGATACAACAGATGGAGGAAGTGCAATATTAGCAAAAACCGTTTCCGGAAGGGAAAGGGTCTCTAAGAATAATGACACTGTTATTCCAAATGAGTCCAAAATGATTGATAGTTCAAGTGCAATGTCGTCCTTTGGTACAAAAAGCAAACCTATATTGAAACAAATATCTTTGTCTGATTCTTCTTCTACTTCTGTGAGTAGCAATCTAGAATTAACTGCCAGAAAACAAGAAGTATCCAAGGATGACAGTATAGCATCAATGGGTGAACTACAGTATTTTCAGACATCACCGAATTCATCAGAGGTAAATAGAACTTACATAGATGTAATAAACGAGCACACAGTTATGGACGTAGACCATGTGACACAAAATGAAAGTGGAACACCTGCTATGGCTTCAGGTAATATATCTTACATAGACAAATTAGCCGTCAGTTCCGATAAGACAGTGGAGAGAAATGTATCTTCTATTTTTCTAACTGGTTCAACCATGGATGTACAAACAAACAAGATGGCTGACTTTAACTTTTCAATTTCTACAGATGCATTGTTTGTTGACACCCAAAATAACGAAACCTTTGGAGAAAGTATTAATGGTTCATTACCAACTGAAGCACAACTAACGGAGTCTCCAGCTTCAGACCCAATGACGTCACCAGCAACAGACGCGATGACGAACCTAGCCATAATGTCGGTTATGGGAGGAGAATTAGGTGAGAATTTTGGAGAAGCTGTAGGATTTGGAAAATTAGGTGGTGAAATGAGTGAAAATATGGAGGCAAGTTTAATAGCAGGCAGTTTGATCTCAGCGGCATCTGGTGACACTTCTAGTACTGTTTCAATAGCAAAAACAGAACTGGACACAAAATTTGCTGATTCCTCATTAACTAGATTGTCAAACGAAACTTTTGAAACATCGCTTAATCAAACTGACAATGCGACTAGAGATATTAACATTGTAGTTAATTCAGGGTTCTTTGGAATATCATCAGTAGACCCAATAACCTTGCTTGAAATAACAACTCAAAGTTTTGACCAGTTGCACAATAAGTCATTAAATCTTCACACTAATGAACTGGTTAAAAATCACCCAGACATTCAATCACATATCACGGAAGAAGTAGTTAACGGTTCCACTAATTCACAAATATACAGTAGTTTTGTTAATGACGTAGGGTCATTTAATGATAGCACGGATTGGAACAATACACAACTGAGTGATTATTCTCTACAAGACATGAGTGCAATAAATGAGAGCATGATTGCTTTTAAAGAAATTTCGGATGAACAAAACATGACTAATTCGGAGGTTACATTTTCTAGTGACAGGTATGAAAGTATGTCAAATAGTAATATCAATACTAGTACAACCAACATGTGGGTGATGTCCCCTGATGGAAAGAACACAGTGTCTTTGATTTCACTTAATCATAACATTCCTAGCGATACAAAAAACTTAGGCAATTCACAAGCCATTAATTATGTGAATATATCTGTTGAAGGTGATAATATAACATCCTTGTCATCAGCATCATTAGACATCACAACGAGTGAACAAAATGGCGTAGAAATGAAAGAAAACATCAACATTACAGCGTTTAGCGTTCATCAAAACCCGGATGTAGTACTATCAAACGTTGAGTCACCGGAAACGAGAGTGGTTAGACTAACGAAACTAAATGATGTTCCTAATCTGAATGCAGAGAATTTTAAAACTGTTAAATATTCCCCTAGTCAAAATTCTAGAGGTATGTATCAAATACACGATACAGTTTCACAATATCATGAAAATACGTTACCTAGTCAGTATACAGATGTGCAATCTGCACAGAAATCGCCACATGCAGTAGATGTCAGTAACGTTACTTTTTCACCATCAATGTTCCAGTTACTGGAAGAAATGATGAAAATGATAAAAGAGTTGGTAAATTTGTTGTATATTAAAACAGACCTTGAAGTTAAAGAAGGGAAAAACATGGCGATTGATATAAAATCTACATTACCAACTTTGCAATATTTACAAACCGCAGATAAAACAAGCTTAGATAACAACTTAGAAAGCCGAAAATTTGAACATTTCAATGCTAGTCATGAGGTAAATAAACAATCTACGGATGGTAATAATTCAGATATAATTTCAGGTACAGGCATAGGAGTTTCTAGCTATTCTAAAGCTACTCAAATTCTGCATCAACCATTGTTATCCAGTACAGACATTAGTGATAGAATTTCAAAAACTTCTGAGAGTAAATCAGAAGTAAATGGTGTGTCAACAATATCACAATTTTCAACAATGGAAACTTTTCCTGACACGAGTCACCAAACGACATCGCCATTATCGACAACAGATACTTCTGCCAGCACAGGACATAACACCACTGTATTATCAGCACCTACAATACAAAGCCATGTCAGCATAAACAGTCAGCAAAACAATGTATCATCAAGAGAAGCCTCAAATACCACAAACGCTCAAAACATTATTTGGTCATCGGCATCTGCGTCAGATACTAAAACTGAACATCAACCAGCTCACACGTCATCATTGACAACACATTTGTCTTCTGCAGTCCGATTAACCACCGCAAAAACAGTTACGTCATCTGTTAGAACATTGAACCAGGAAGGAGCTTCGTCGTCGAAATTTACAAGAGACGCATCTTCGTCTGTTGGAACGACAATTCAACAAACATCTTTATCAACAGTATCTACAACGGAAACTCCCACTAGCACGCACAGCTATTCGACTACCAGCGATGCGAATGAAATGGGAGTCGATACGTTTTTACAACTTAGCGACGCATTCTTTCCAACCGCAAATGGATTTATTGACCCTACGGATTCGGTCTATACCACTACTGAATCATTTTCTACTGTTAATGAAATTTTATCGTCTACTACTGCAAATTATCTGTTATTGTCTACAACGACAAAAACGCACGGTTCAACACCATCATCAACCCAACACAGCAGTAATGGATCTACTAAAACAAACAGATTTAATAGTGATCATTTTGGAACATCTATGACAGTACAATTAAAGGAAAATCGAAATTCGGAAACCGTTGGCACGAGAGTGAAAAATATTTTGACAAGCCTAAACGTTACAGGAGAAAATAGCAGTATGACAAGTACAGGAGACCAAATTATCATTAATCAACCTGCTATAGATAGTAATATGTCCACTAGTTTGGCTATGAATATAATTAACACATCAAATACACCACTGTCACCAATTCAAAACGAGACTAGTGAAATAAAAATAGATGGGATTAATTTCTCACTAGATGCAACCAACATTTCGGTGACAGAAAATTACACTGGTCACGACGACAACAACGTAGTCCGTCCTTCCGAATCATCAGTAGCACCAGTAATGAATACGTCTCAGCCATCTTTAGCCAATGACATTATAGTCGGCAATGTCCGTTCCACCGAAATGATTCATTTAGAAAGTGCTGTGTCAACAAAAGAACCAGCGAAGGGATTTACACACGTTGACAAGGCGCAAGAAGTAGGAGGGACCCCACCTCTCTGGTTGTTTGATGTTGCTACTAAAGCGCCCTCTACAACGACGACAAGAAAAGTAACAACAGTTACAGGTAGCATGTGTTAAGAACTCAATGATGAAGTAAATATGTATTGTTTTTAAGTGTATTGATCGTGTGTTTTGTACAATTGTTGTATCAAGTAGTCGGCAAACAGTTTCCAGCACCTTTACCTTAACTGTCCGTTGTTGAGTCTAAGCTATTATGTGGCTTTTGTGTTAAATAACGGGGTTTTGGAAGACAAAATCGAGCACAATACGTTAAAATATGTACCGTTATTTAAGATGCCTCAGTTTTGTTTATAATCTAAGTATTTTAAAGTAAACAAACCACATTCTGTGTATAACTTATGTACTACTCATGTGCGTTTTATTGCATCTTAAAATAAACCAAAAACATCTATACTTTGTATACTACAAATGGAAATAGAGCAATACAATACAATAAAGTGTGCAGCAAATCATCTTGAATCCAAATTATCACACAGTCATATTTATTCTACAATAATTTAATTTGCTTTGTAGGCTAAAATCTGATTGGTTAATTCAACCCATATTAAAAGAAATAACTTTCGTGACCTTTGACCTATTCTAACGCCGTTAAAATTCAAATTGACGTTTTTACTATAAAAATTGTTAAAATTTATAGTTAAATTAAATTATAATGAATATTTCAAGTTTCTGAACAGTTTCGCGGTTTATTAGGCGTAAACAGACCCAAACCATATTTTATCGTATAACCTGTTCAGAAATTTGAAGTATTCCTTAAATATTTTGGGTAATGCCATATTGGGAAGGTCTGTCCGCAATAAAGATATCTTATTTAACACGTATTTAGAATTATACTAATTATACTAATTAGCAGATGTATTATAGCTGTGTTGTGATTGCTTGTCTGGATGTGTACTATCTTTAGCGTCTTGCATTCCACATTTTCAACTGTGTGTGAAAAATCCTCGAAAAAACTTCTGAAAAAACTGTGTCTAATCCACTAATGTTATATCTGATTCGCATTATAAGGATTAAACTCTATTTTGTCAAAATGTTTCTATGTGTAGATTTTGAACATTTAAAGATTGTTTACCATAGATTGGTATTATTGGATTGTGTGATTTTTAGTACGTTTTACGCTCTTAAACCAATGTAATTTAAAACAATCCTTATATTTTAAATTCGAAGCTATAAAAACAAATAACAAACACAATATTAAACAAGCAATTAAAGATTGTTTCGGCTTTTTTTTCATGAGATGCATTTTAACTCATCCCTATCTCATCGACGGGCGGCAGCCCTGAGAATGAGATGACGAGAAAATGCATCGAGTTTCAAAAAACTTAAATAATCTGTTTATCTATATTTTCGAACATTGTGACGTCGCATTGTTTGTTAAACAACGCCTTGACAACGAGCTTACATGGTCAATCTGACGATAGATTAGTGAGATGGAAAATTACGGCACCCAGGTCAACGGAAAACTATGCGATCATCAAATAATATTCGCAATTCGTATCCCTGTAGCCTGGATAAAATACCAAGTTAGTTGTAGAAATGGACAACATTGGTCATCTATAGAGGATTTAAAAGAAATAAAAATATAACAATATAAACTTTTGACCGCAAAATCAATTATTATTCTGAACATTTCAGTGTAAGTTGTATCCGTATACACAGTATGTGACGTTTTTGAAGTTAAGGTATCCGGACTATAATTGACCACGTGAATATTTGATGTCCCGGATGTCCATTGCTTTTCAATGGAGAAGACTTCGGTAAATTTCGGCAAACATCGGAAATACTATTTGAGTAGCTAACTTTTTTTACCAAAAATGTTAACATTGACACAAAGTAAAACAAGATATTTAATTTGTATCATTAACTAGCAATACATTGATTTAAATAAAGATGTATTTCTTGGTCGAACAATAAAATTAAACGGTGACTTCAATTATGGGTCGGATACCTTAAGTTTTGCAACAATCGATGTTGTTGTATTGAATAATTATACGCCATTGTCTCCTTAGAAACGTTATATACCTTGCTGCAAAACTCTTGTAAATTAACAATTGTTACAATAACTAGTTATTTCCTGTGATGTATTGGCATTTAAACCTTTTTTTGTCAGTTTTATGTCATCGTTTTGAAAACCACAAAAAACATTAACGACTGTGGCTACTATGTTTACTTAAGTGAGTTATTGTGAATTGTCACAAAGTTAAAAACTGTCAACCACATTTTAAAAAAATTTAGCATAATTTAAACGTACAGTTTACAAACAAAAACCATGTTTATAAAGTAATACGATGCGGCAAGAAAAAATTAAGTATTCATTATAACGACGTATTAATAACATTATAAATTTACTGTTTTCAGCATCCGCACCTACCGGAGCCAGTAACAATAATAATTTTGCAGGTACGTAATTTAAAATATGTATATTTGTTTTCCTTTACATCTTTTAATGGGAGATCCTCAATTAGGAATTTTTATTTAAGATTTAAATATCTAAGACCTAAGTGTGACGCATCTTAATATTTTAAGGTCATATAAGCAAAAGCTCACAATAAAACGAGAGTAGAAGTTGTTATAGTGTGTTTTTCTTTAATCACATATATCGCCAACAAAAACATAAAGTATTAGTATTACAAGATGAAATAAATATTAGAAATTAAGACTTGAAGACTTAGTTAGATGCATGTTACAGTGCCGTTATGTCGTTACAGCTCACAGACATCTATATAAGCTACCTTTACAGAATGCACAATACTGTAATAGGTTTGAAAGTGGTTTACCACACTTTTGGCAACTTTTCAGCTGTATCATGTCGTACATTTTATATTACATTGTATGTGAGGAAGCCGGTGCGCTGGATGAAACCGTCCGACCTTTGACATGATAACTGGCAATCCGTGTCAATTAAGATTTGAGCCGAGCATTTCATTATCGCAGTAACTCAGTATTGACAGGCACGTGATTAATTGTGGTGACTCTCTGCCACTGAGGAGTTCACTGTAATCTTGTAAGATTGTTTGATTAAACAGATGCTCGACGTCAAGCGACGTAGACACATGCTGGCATTAAGGTGACGTTTGCTTAGTACAAGCTCCCTATACATTTTTTAAACAGAACAAGAAAAAGATAAAATTGAGTATAAACTTAATATTTGTTTATTTGAACAGGTATTGGTGTAGCGAGTGCTAAAGGTATGTTCATTATATTTTCTTACAATATAGAAATGCATGTTGCAAATGTTTTACAATTGTTACGTAATTACTACACTTCGAATGTTGTTGAATACGTAAGGACCAACTGTCACAAAGCTGTTGGTTCTTAAAAGGCTTTATGAATATTTTACATTGGTTGGACTTTAACAGAAGGAATGCATAAATGCTAAAACATACGTGGGGTAAAACTTGTGAATATTTTAATAGTTAGTGTGCGGTTATACGATGATATTTTACTACTTTAAGTTATTTAAAGTGCAAAATAATTTATTTTATTTTCCTCAATGAAGTAAATTGTCTGCCAACGTGTATATTTATTTTCTTGTACCTAAAAAAAGAGAACTTGCTATATATTTTTAAACAAGTCGCCACTTATAAAACAAATCGTAATTTGTGCATATTGATAATTTCAATCGAACAGAATCTTTATTGTATGATACCAAACCTTTTTCATCAACACACCAACAATTTAATGAATCTGTAGGCTTGGCATGCCATAAACCAGGTTTGACTAATCATTTCTTTTGAAATGGATGTAAATAGATCACTGATGTTGTTTCTATTTGTGTGTGTTGTTGGCTCTCGTGTTTATATATCTGCATTTAAAACCTTGAACACTAAACGAGAAATTAGGGATCTCCGCTCCGTAATCGATGTAATCCAGTCACATTATTTGTAATATTACTGTTCTGATAACAATAAACGGGAGATTAGGGATCTGCGTAATCGATTTTACCCAGCCACATTATTTATAATGTTACTGTTCTGATGTCTTGGCTATATCCCATCTCTTTCGGTTCATGTTTGTCGAGTTTTAGGAATTCCCGGTGTTTCATTTTGTCTTGTCCTTTAGTGAATAAGTGTGTTTGGTTTGTCATCTCATGTTTAGAATATTAGTTGATTTATATTATGTCTATTTAATGTGTCCACCTATGTAATGTAGAGAAATCATTGATAACTTATAATTTATTCTAACAGCAGACTTTAATATTGCCCCTCCAAGTCAACAAGCATCACAGTCACAACCAAGCGGAATGGAAAGTTTTATTGGTAAGTAAGCGCATATTAGAACTGTAATAATTTTACCATTTTTTTATTGCAGTAATTCATTATTACTGACTTTTTAATGCTATGACGTTAATTCCTAACTAAGACGTCAAATGTTGGAATGACGTACACTTCCTTACAAATTTGATAAGCCAGAAATATAACTTGCATAATTAAATCTACATATTTTCATATTGCAACAGATGTGCAGGACTTTATTTGTAGATCTTTACATTCCAGTTTGCAATAGGTGTAATGCCTTAAATGTTGTAGTTTATCTTTCCTTAAATTAGACTACTTGCTGTCGTACGCATTTAAGCAGTACTTAGATGCTAACGTCTCACAACGCATTTGTGTTTTACTCCCATTTTGGTAATGTCAAATGTGTCAGTGTTAACCATGCAATTTATGTTTTTAGGAATGTTGACACCAGAACAGAAACGTGCCTTACGTGCACTTTTAGGTAAGTTAGAACTCGATGGCACATGCCAATTCCAAAGAACATGACAAGCGCCTTTTTGACAAAAATAAAATATCAGGATTTTATAAATACGAGCAGTTTCAAAGTTTAAATTTTTAAACATTTGCAACAATATATTCTGTTTCCAACAGTTAATACAGCACAGCGATTTATCAAAATTGTTGATTATCGCATTTTACAAAAGTTAAAATTAAATTGAAATTTATTAACTGAGGCGTTTTTAGTGTAGTTATGCGAATGTAATATATCCATGTGATTATATGTTTGAAACAAATACTTACCAGTATATTATTTAAACAAATTATCAACAATGACATTTTGTAGTATTGTTACTCTAACGCACGCGTATTCAGTCTATGGCAAAATAAGAATGTCATCATGTTCATCTGTAATTTGTGTGCTCATGATGTCCCACTATCTGCTCATGATGCCGCGCCATATCTGCGCGCATGATGCCGCACTATCTCTTTGTGATCGCTGCAGATACAATTATTAGAATACAACGCAAACCTGAAGGCGCCATGGATTATTAAAGTGTGTTTCTTCAACACATACATTTACTTTTCTTTCACAGATGGAACACCTGTTACAACTACACCAAAGCCTACCACTCCAGCTCCTAAGTTGCCAACGGATATGCAGGCACTGAAAATGAAAATGATGCAAAGTATGTTAGGTAAGCTTGCTACCGATGCAAAGGTGTCGTTATATAAAATTGGTATTACTTTTGGATTTTTTAATGATCTTCTTATTCTAAATCTAAGCGTTGGTGCCATTAAATATCGGAACTTGTTTCTGTCTAAGGTTGGTATCTATTACGGTCTATTGTGATATGTTATGGAATGATATGGATATTTAATCAGGTAAATACATCATTTAATTTAAATTAATGTCTACTTTATCCCACGTTATGGTTGCAATCTTACCATTTTTGTCGATTTGTACTTGTCTACTACAGCCTCCAAATGCAAAGAGACATTTCTGTCTGCTTAATATGTCAGTTTCCCTGTTCATTGATTTGATTTTTTAATTAATCCGTGAGGTTTGTGGTAGCGGAGCTATTAAACAGATATTTCCTACCATCAAATCACCTATTGATGCCGGACAATCTTCAAACGGTCTCCATTTTAATTCTACGGCAAAAAAACCTAAATTAACTGACTCAGATAGGATTTTAAATTTTTTTATTTTAAATAACGTCTATGTTTGCCTTGACTTATGACGGCATTAATCATGGAAGTGATACCATAAAATGATTCACCTTGTCAAATCAGAATTTACGTTATTGTAACTCGGGAGCGGAAACACATTTACTGATTTGACTATTTTGTATTATTTACAGGCAGTAGAAGTTCACCTGCAAACCCAATGCAAGCTATGCTAGGTAGGGATTTTCAGCTTTGAAAACAATTTAAAAATAAACACATTTCTATTTTATATTATTTACGTTTTTTGAAACGAGTTGCATTTTCTCGTCAATATCTCATCAAAGGTCGACAGCTCTGAGATGAGCTGACGAGAAAATTAATCGAGGTTAAAAACGGAAATAATATGTTTATCGCTGTTTTATAACAGTGTGCCGTCACAGTGTTTACTTAAAGACCTGGTGACAGCTAGCTGGGATGGCCCATCTCACGCTAGTAGAGTAAGATGGGTTAATAGCTCACACAAAAATCAAAGGAAAATACTGCAAAACAGCGATGATTTAATAATATCACTGTAAAATCATTAGCAATTTTACTGAAATCCACATATTTCTAATCTGATATTAAATTTGTATATGTATATAATTATGAAGTCCATTACTTATTACTATGTTTATTCTGTTAGTCGTATTATTTTTAATATTTAATATCATATTACTTTTAATTGAAATGCAGAACGTTTTAGATCTATTTGTTAGTAAATTTTCGTGATCAAATATAAAAAAAATTTTGTTTACAATAATTGATCTGTCAACAACCGTTCTGCATTTAATACGGTTCATATTTCGCTAAAATACAAAATATCAAAACGGAACAAAGATAGTTATTGTCAAACAAAAGAAGAATAACAGTTGATATTATAAGAAAAGTCATGAAGGACATGAAGAAATAAACTTCAAAACTTTAATGACTATATAATAATGAGTATGTTTGTATTTTTTTAATAGCGGCTATGGGACAAGGAGGTACGTATTTCTTTTACGTTCTGTTTAAATAAAATACTGTATAGTTTGTGAAATTTTGTTATCACGATTGTGTTTGGAAAAAAAATTTTTTAGTCGGCCAAATAGAAGAAAATGTCCTTTATTTCAGGAACATAAGAGTTATATAATAATACTTAATGATACAAAATAAATTTTGAATAAACAACGATAATGTAAAACAGCCTATCTTTTAAATTTCACATAACTACATAAAATATATATAAACCTAAGACATTGCGCAATACTAGATGGTAGTAAGGGGTATTTCAACAAATTTTCAAATTGCAACAATACAATAATACAGATATATATAATCCTCCAGTCGCCGACGTGTGTATGCACGTGATAGTATTATCTACAATGATAAGCAACATAATTATAATGAACGCGACCAAAAAGGAAAGGTCTCGGTGAGAAAATCATCGTAGATAATTAACGCATCTTTGACATCGTGTTTATTGTATTTGATTAAATCAAAAAAGTAATTTACTTCCGAAATTCCTGTCAAAAATTCTTTTATCTATTATAAATCTATTTGTAGTCAATTAGTAAATGCAAACTTGCAAGTAATCAGTACTTTATTCTTTTTATTTTCTCTTTGGAAATTTTTCAGTTATATCATTGGCAAATAGTAGCCAGACCTTACCTACATCTGGCAGACAAGGTCTTCAACCAACCAATTAATGAATGAATAACTTACTGAACCAATCAACGCCTCGTTAATCCGTTAAAAACGTGTTTCTATTTCTCTACACTTCTAGCTTATGTATTGTGTGTAGCGATTTTTATTTTGAAGAAATTATCTTGTTGTAGGTGGTGATATGGGTGGTATGGGAGGTATGTCTGGCATGGGCGGAATGGATATGGCTGCTCTAATAGGTAAATAATTATTCATAATAACGTCATACGATTAGTCTACCGTTATTGTTTATATTGTCTTTCTAAACAGTTGCTTTAGTTTTCGGTGTTGTGTTATTACTTTCACATTTACGATGAATTAATCAAGTACATTCATTCAAATTAAATAAAAGGCTTCATAAAGTTCACTTTTTTATAAAGGGGAAAATCTACACGGAATTGAGAGGAATTTATCGGTGTATGTACTCCCTTACTCATTACCTGTCCGTGAAGCTATTTGGTATTCGTTTATACATCGGCATATGCCTCCATAATAGAAAAATAAGTTTTATTTCTACAGTGAATCAAATTGTCTTACACATTGTGTACAGGCTCTAACATCTGTAGTGGATGGCTGCCATGTTTCTTATTTTATGGCAGACAACAAAGTATTTCTATCAAGAAAGTGTACAGTTTATGCTCACACTTCCAGAACAACTGATATCTATTGTTCAGAAATGTTTCCGTTGCTTTGTTTGACTGTTGTGTGTTTTTTTTCATTTGTTGCGTTTTGTGAAGGTAAGATTTATGTTAGCACTTCTGCGTTATTTCGTAATTAGATTTTTCGGTTTTTGGATTATGCACAGGTATCACAAGGTCTACTTTAGAAATGTCAATTCTTAATCTGCATCTTTATCCTTTTGTGTGTAACAAAATATATCATTTATATCCATTCTATTTTACAGAGGCTATGGGGGGCGGCAGCACAGACCCAGGAGGTAGGTCAATAGTTTTTTTTTAAAAATCTGAACAGATTACAAGTGTATTTTCTTGTACTTTCAAACGGTGATTGTTGAGTACTGTCTCTTGGATAACATTTGAAGCTGCAACACCATACATACATGTAGCATGAAAATAAAACATGTCTATTTTAACTAATTAGTTAAACAGATATTTTTACCTTTTAAATAAGGGACGTTATGGAGTCTGCGTAAAAAATTGTCAGATCGTAGATTGTGACTTTTGTGATATTTTGTGGTTCACCTCATTTCTTACGCGAGTCAAAATCCTTTCTATGCGACGGCTGTTGCGCTAATGCCAATCAGTTTAGTAGTAAACACTTGAACGGAATTGTGTTAAACTCTGAAAGTCATATTTGGACGAACCACTGAAGTGTTGTTCAGTTTCAACTTTATTTAATCTAAAATGATTTGTCAATGTGCTGTTCTTTAAGTACAAAAAACAAAATGTTCTTTTATTACTCTTTTGATAGAGCATCCTTCTCCGATGTCTGGTAGGTAGCTTGACTGCTTAATATGTTGTTATAAAGTACAACAGTGGCTGGAATAAAGTATTTTCACTATCATGAATGGTCCTAATTTTTCTTCCTTGTCATATTGTCATTCGAATGTGAAGAGCATTTTATATCACCATTTCATTAGTCAACATTCAATCTTACATTTAGACTATTATTTGTTTGGAATACAGTACTGTTTTTAATTGTTATCTCTAACAAAACATGTATTGTTCGGATTTCTGGTTTAAATACTTAATCCATTGATGGCAAATTTAGTGGTACAAAAAACTTTGACATCTAGCGCTAATAATAAAACATTAAATGTGGACCAGCGTATAACTCTTTGCATTAATTATATCTTTAAAGTTGTAGTCTTTACTGTGAAAAAAAGATGGTGGTAATTTATATTTCAGCTGTTGTATTTTATATTGCCTTACAATGTCATTGATATAGACCTTAATGACATCAAAATAGAGCATATGTATTATATGTATTCTATAAAAAAAATCGATGAAATTAAATAAAATGTCATCAAAAATACGAAGGTTAATACAAATTTCCTACACCTGACGCGCGTTTCGTCGAACCATGACTCATCAATGACGTTTAAACCCAAACAGTATTTAAAATTCAAATGATTAAGATGTTATAGAGTTTTTATCGCAAATGTTTTACCAAATCCAGCCATGGCTATCTAGACCTACAAAATAGAAAACCTTATAATTATAATTTTCGAAATTTCACGGCAGCAATTTTATAAATTATTCTAATGTTATTTTAAGAAAATGTTTGTCCCTTTTACCTTTTACCACATCTATATAAAACTAAACTGAGATTATTTTTTTATATGAAATAAAGCGACCTTGCATAACATTAACGTTTGTTGTTTTCTTTGATGTAAATTGGCTATAAAATGCCTGCGATCATTTCGTTTTTTACAAAATAAACCGTTCAATATATATTGCATTTAAAGGTCAACATAGACAAACAATTTCCTACCTATTCAAAGATAAGTAAAATATTCACATGCTGAATTACAGTTTAGTGTCAACATTGTTACACTTTCTTTTAATAAATCAGTTTCACATCATGTGTTATATTCTACGCAGGCTTAATGCGCGTTTGGAATCTGTTTAGTGCAATATATATATATATCATGAATATAGACGCAGGCCTAAATGCGAGCATCGTATATTGTTTAGAATCTGTAAAGTGCAAAATACTTTAAACAACTATACTTTTTTGATTTTCATTAAAAGATACATGAATATAAACAAAAAACAAAAACAAACAAGCAATTTTTTTTATATTTTTGTATAAACTGTCATTTATTTGTAACTGCTGTCTATACGAGGTGAAAGATGTATTATTTTGTCGCATTTATTGTATGCTTCAATGTATATATATTAATCGTTTTTATACATACAATGGTCAGAACTCCCAGAGCAATCTGGCAAGTTTGTTTTAATTTTCTTGTTACTGCTTTTCATTTTGTTTTGTCATGTAGTCAACATTTACCTTTATGAAAGTTTTAAAACATAATTAAACTGGTTGTGTATATTCTGAATATAACATTGTTGTAATCCTATTGATATTCCTAAAATAAGGATATCATGGTTCATAATGTTGTTTGTTTCTAACTTATCTTTCTTATTGGTGCCATTCTTATTTGTTTTATGTGTATAAAATCACAAAACTCGAGACAAAAACTGCAAACAAATTAACACATTTTCTATTTTTAATTACTTTTAATAAAAGCGCCGAAAACAGTGTTGTTTTGTAGCTTGCCTGTAAAGACAAATTACATTTCATTTAACAGAGATGCCAGCTTCAAGACTTGGACCAAGAATGGGAAGTGCAGGCTTAGGTGGACGAGGTCGAGGATTAGGTCGAGGAGACGGCAGCGGTAATTTCCAGGGACGAGGTAATTAACAACTATAAATCATGTTAAAGTTCTGTATGGGAATGATTATTCAAACTGAAGATCTACATTTAAGCCTATAAGATTAACCAGGGATAAGACCAATACGAACCAGCATTCAAATATTCATATTATTCAAAGTCAGCATATTGCGCAAGAATAAATAAAACCATTTTGTTGAGTTTTTGTTGAAAAAAGCACCATGTAAGTTTTTCATGTAAAACTTATGTACTAAGTGGCTAGACATTTTTCTTCTGTATGTGTGGTATTTGTGTATCATTTTGTTTATTAATACCTACGTTGTAATGATAATTTTAAATATAGTGTTTTATTTTGTATAGCCTTATAGACTGTACCGTAAAATGTTTGCCGTTGCTTTATTTTATGATATTATAAAATACCTATACTAAAAGTTGCACAACTTTGCTTGCATTTTTTATTAATCGATATTGCCTATTTGTAGTGTTAAAATCCACTTTAAAACAATTCTACGCGATAACACGTCCATATTTTATATTATGCCCTTGTTGTTTACTTGAACCAAATCGTCCTTGACATTTTCTACGCTAATTTTCAATAGGAAGTCATGCATTTGAGTTTGTAAAGAGACCTAGCGTTTTCAAAAAGACTTTCTTCTTTTGTTACGTTCAATGGTATTCAGATTAACCGCGCAACTTTTCTCGCCTGAACTGCAGACGATATTACCCGAAGCATTTCGAACAGACAACAATGGATTATTCTGGTTGTAGATTATGACTCTATAAAATTGCTATATCAAAATGAAAAAATCCGTCGCAATTCAAAACTCTAAATAACTGTGGAAAATAATTGCTGAATTCAATAAACACATTTTTGGATCTACAAAAGGGGCTTAAGCTGGACCATACGCGGTAAGCGGTTAACAGTTGTTACGCAAAATCCATAACCAAAAAACGTCAACGTTTAATATACAAATGAAAGAAAATAAATAATAATCTTTCGTTTCGCAAATAAGGAATTATGATTTTGAAAAAATCACAAAGTATCTTCAAACACTTTGTAGCACACTACAACAATGGCGACGGCACAATAAAAACGGCAGATCGGGATACATCATAGCTTAAACAAAAAAGAGAAGTTTGTTATGTATACTTTAAACATATTTAAATTCATAATTTATGCTTTGCTTGTAGATCCAATGATGCAGAGGATGCTTCTAGAACGCCAAATGAGAGGTAGTTAGTCTAAGGGATATAATGAACCGAACTCCACACACAGGAGTTTTGTTATGCCACGTTGTTAATGGTTGACTATATCTCGTGGCGGATAATCATTAACCACAGTAATATATGTCAAAAGTATCTAAAGTTTATCAATAGAGTAAATAAGATCACGTGTATATGTTTACAAATATCGGTCTATGTTTTAATACATCAAGGCTAGACCACAAGTATAGTCACGCAGTATATGTAAGGAACCTATTGACGTGTAGCAGAGAATATATATAGGGACCAGTTATGTTCTCTGTCCCCAAAAGAGTGAGTATTTTAACTGGGGACCAGCTAAGTTCTCTGTCCTGGAGAGTGAATGATATATCTCGGGACCAGTTATGTTTCCTGTCCCGGTGAGTGGTATATATTGAGTCCAGTGATGCTTTCTGTCCCGGAGAGTGAGAAGTATTATCAGGGGACCAGTTATGTTTTCTGTCCCGTAGAGTGAATGCTATCTCTAAGGACCAGTTTTGTTCTCTGTCCCGGAGAGTAAGTAGTATATCTTGTGACCAGTTATGTTCTCTGTCACGGAGAGTAAGTGTTATATCTGAGGATCAGTTATATTCTCTGTCCCGGAGAAAGTGGTATATTAAACAAAGTCATGATCGTTTATTTACTGCAATATTTTGTGATTAATACAGATTTTGCTAAAAATCCTGCCAGGCTAGTACATACACACGAAATCCGCAATATTATATACTGTTAGAATCAATTTTAACTTTTATCATATAAGGAACATGTATAATAAAACTTTTAAGTATTATTTGTCCTAAACTTTAGTATCATTCTTACTTCTTTAACAACTAGTTAACTGGATATATTATAAGTGTGTTCGATTTACAGGAAGACCTGGTTTTGATCCATCAGAAGCTGGTGGTGAAGGTAATGAATTTATTGTTTAAAATATTGTATCTGATAATAGGTTAATTAAATAATTTTTACATGATTCATATTTGAAAAGAATCGCATGTTATAGAATGCCGTAGCAACCAATTAAAATGATTTATTAAAGTATTTATGATCTTTCAAAATATACATTGTATCTGAACGTTTATTGGCTGTATATTTCTCTAATTTGTTTTCGGATTCAAGTTCATTTGTATGTGTTTGTTTTTTGTGTCCTAAAAGATAAGTAGTAAATAGATGAATGAAACAACTAAAACATTATTTTTGTTTTTTAATATATCTTTTTTTTTAATATTACGCAGAAAATAAAATATATTTTTTTGCATTTCCGATAGCTAACAGCAAAATCATGTCATAAAATGTTAAATATTTGCTGATGCAGATGAAACTATATATATAACATGTTGACTGGATCGTTTTCAGGATTAAGTCCCTTGTTGATGGCTGGTATGTTACCTTCAATTGAATCATTCCATGAATTCTAAATTGGAATCATGTAAATTTATGTGATGGCCATGTAACAGATCTATAATTATTATTAAATAGCACATACGGCCCTACAAAACATTTGAATATTTAGACCTATATATATTAAAGATGTGAAGGCGTTTCATTGTCTTTTACATCACAATTACGAGTATTTAACTTTGGCACAGCGCCAAGGTTTTATTTAGGAGCGGAGTGTCGAATGTGGGATTAGAGTCAAGAACTCGTTGCACATCTGCGTCTAGCATATCTCGTGTTTTAATTTTATTGTATACTATTTGGCTAACGTTGATCTCTTTGCAAAAGACATTCTCTGTCCCTGTAATAAAGGTACTATATGAGATAATGTTTGTTTAGAGCAGATATGTCTACGCTATTTTAGGACAATTTTAGCATTTTTTTTCAATACATAATGTCGTGCAAAATTTAAGGTTTTCTAATCTATATTCCATTACTTTCTTTACTGCACAAAATACATATATCACTAAAATTATTTTTAAATGACTGTCAAATAAAGAGAGCTATTTAAAACTTAAGGAAAAAGGAGTTGTTAGTTTAGTATGAGCAAAATTCGGTTGACAGATAATTCATTGAATCTCATTTCCCCAATATAAATAATGCGTCAACAGCTCAGATCAGTTACATGACTGTCACAGTTTTTGCGCACGCGGTGTTGGGCGTTTTTGGTTTTTTAATATGTAAAGTATTCGGATATGACAAGAGATTAGCGTTGCATGTGCTCATATTTCAATATATATTGATTTTATGCTTGCATATTTATGATATACAGAAGAGAAGACTTATTTTAACATTTCTATTATTATTTTTATTAGTTATATCATGTCCAAGTATTATTTCAAATGATAAAATGTTAATATTAGCATGCACCTAACAAATGAAGAACGTTTATTAATACGGTATTTAATAATAAATTTTGACATTTTATTTTTGTAAAGAGTGCACAACTTACCCAAAAGAACAATTATTTCAGTTTACAATTTTAAATTATCAATAGACTAACTGCAATAAAGATTTAGTTTTATTGACACAACTGATTGAGTCTTCAGAATGCTTGCGTATTCTGTTATCTGTAAGCTTAGAAGTTGGTTGCAGAAAATGCAACTTTATAATGCAGGGATCTCTGTATATGTTAATGATGTCACTATTTTATATTTCAGCCATGCTCAGTCAAGGTGGCACAGGTGAGAATAATTACAAAGAAGACGTGTCTGAAAAAAAATTATTACTTGCTTTAGACATTTTGATCCTTTATTCGGTTGGGGGTAGCAGAAGTACCCAGTGAATTAATCGATCTTTGGCACAAAAGTGCGCTATACTTATCCATAAAATTTAAAATCAAGTACATTCTGATTCTGCCAGTAGTACGAATTAAATTGGCATCCTGAATTTTACACGTTGGTGGTCACTAGTAGATGATCCACTAACTACTTTAAAGATAAAACAACAAATTCTATGTTCAAAGGGATTATTTGTTCATTGTTTTTTTTCAATTACGTTTTGCAATATTTTTAAGAAGTTTTGTGGTTTATTTGTCATGCAAAGTAGACAAGTACTGTTCTGTCTTTGTTGAGTTGAAGTTCTATACATACGTGTTTGCTATATTTTAAAGTTGTTTTACTTTTTTGTCTCATTGTAGACATTTATTTAATTGCTAATTTGTGAGGGTAGTTAGCACTTGTCTTGTTGTGTAAGAGACAACCTTGATTAATATTTCAATATTATTAAAAACTATATTTATCTATTTAGGAGCTGGTGGAGATGTAACAGGTATGATGTCTCTAATGGGAGGAATGGGTGGAGCTGGAGGGGGTGACATGACATCGCTGCTTTCTGGAATGGGTAGTGGTGCTGGTGGAGCTGCCGGAACTGCTGGAATGGACATGAACTCGATATTTGCAGCTATGGAATCCGCATCTGGATCAACACAAAATCAAAACAGTACTAGTGGTAAGTTTACATAAATACACTAGGTACGAGTACTTAAAAAAAGCTGCAACTGTTGCAATAGAACAAGAATGACTGGATAAATAATCTAGTTGTTATGAAGCCACTTATTCTTTTAAAGCACATGGTTTTACCAATGGTTTTTCAAAGCTTTCGTTTTGTGCTTCTTGGCTGGGCTGCATGAAGTGCAAAACTGGGTTATAGTATGCGGAAGTCGGGGTGGCTTCTCGGGGAAAATAGGGCACCTGCCAATATGTTATTGTTCATGGATTTTTGTCCTAATTTTCAAGACTTGGGAACTTTTGTCAGAACATATACAGAGGACTGTAACTAATTTTGTAAATTAACTCCTCCTCAACGTTTTCAACCAAGATCTGTGAGCTTCACAGAAAGATTGCATATGTATTAAAGTTGTGCACCTGCAATGGTGGATCTGCTTGAGGATTTTTTATCTTCATTTTCCACACTATTAAACATGCTAGCCAAATTTATTTAAGTGTATACATATTTTGCTGTAATCAGCTTTCAAACAAGATACCCGAAACTTCACAGGGAAATTGCACACATATTGAAGTGCACCTGCTATTATGAAAGTGTTTCAAGAATGTTTTTGCATTTTTATACCCTGCCACTTTGTGTGATACCCTCCGTATGGAGCTGTGCAGTAATATAAAATAAAGATAAATTTCAATTTTTAGCACAATCCCATTTGTAGTTTTTTAGTAATGCCAATTTAAAATATGTCAAACATTGGCAGTTTTTAAAAGATAAATTAAAAAGGGATTTTGTTAAAACGTTACACATCTGTTACGTACTATAAAATGAATATACAATTAAATTTTCAGCACATCCCCCATTGGACGTTTTTTAGTTTGGCCAATTTAAACTTATTTTGTAAAGGTCTAAGGTCAATTTAAAAATTGTCTTCAGACATGACTTTTATCATGCTCAGGTTTTCCTATATGCTGATTTGTAATTAAGTAAATAGTGTTCATGAATATTTAAAAAAAATGCAAAGTGTTGGGTATCATTTAATGTCCTATTAGATGCATTATTCTGTAGACAATGAAACTTTATCATTTTAGCTTCATATATGATGGTTCTCTTTTTGTGTAATCAACTCTTTGACATTTTTTGACATAGATCCAAAACTTGCTTCCAACAAATTGTTAACCATTCACAATTTATGTGGATACTTGCATTGCATCCCCGCCATTTCAGACTTTTGGGATTTTTTATACTTTGGATTGTAATTCTTTTCAAATTTAAGTAAACTCGCTCGTTATTTTTCTTCAACTGATTAATTAAAACATACTATCTTAGCGTTAGACAAGAAATCATAACCCAGCTGATAGACAACTGAGACAAAACAAAACATGAAAAGAGAAATATTAAAACAAAACATTATGTTATTGTAGCATCAATGTAGGTTATAATATGTTATATTTCAGGTTCTGCCGCAAGAGACACTTCGACTGGAATGGGTACGTGCGATAATCAATAGTCATGCATATTACCTCCCAAATCTTTTTACGTATAAGCACCTATACATCTACATTGAAATTTACCATTATTTTGTGTTTGTTTGTTTGCTTTATTTTGTAAGTGTTTGCTGTGCGTTTTGATAAGGATTTTTCTGTTAGCCATGTTTGTAACCTCTGTGCTTAAACTGAAATTGTTGTTTTTCTCTCATCATTTCTGAATATATTTGAATTTACTTTAATATTGAATTAACTGTTTCTCGCTGTTTTAAAAGATGTTTTCCTTTTCACAATGTATAGATGGTCATCGGATTTATTATTCCGTTTTAGCAATGATGTTCGATTATAACTTTTTAACTAGTTTGCCACTAAATTTTTTGTTGGTTTCAGTTCCATTCACAACACACTTTAACAAATTAGGCGAAACTCGGTTACTAGGTATGATTTAATAACCTGTGGATATTTGATGGATGTTATTATCCTATAATTAACATCACGCATACCCAATATAGAATGCAAACCTATAACTTGATTGATTACCAACGACACAACGGGTGTGTTAAAACAAAAAGGAACTGCTTACTCTTCTGGAGCAACTGTGTTCAATCTAATTTTCTTGACGGTTCATCTGAATTTTGATTTCGTTCTGTTACGTTATATCTTTGGTGTTGCTTGCCCTATGGCTTTGTATTTGTATATTATATAGCGAGATTTGGTAGCCATTTTTTTTGTATTTCTTTGCTTATTACAGATATGTCTTCACTGTTAGGAGGTATGGGAGGACTTGGAGGTGGAATGGGAGGTATGTTCTTCTAATGACACGTCTTAGGCATATCATGAAATGTTTCTATACGACTGGTTAAAATGACTTCCAGTAGACGTTTCAAATAGTATTTGTTTTTCGACAAATAATGCTAATTGAACTATTTAAAAAAAGATTGCGCAACAAAACGCATGATTTGGATACAAATTACGATGCATATTTAGCAAATTGCAATTACAAAGAATTATAAGGATTAAATGCGTACTTTTATTTGTAAGTGAATTGGTTTTGTTTATAAATCGATTAAATACCTTTAAAACGGTATTTAATCATATAGTATTTCTCCTCTATACAGATGAATTTTATTTTATTTACTTATAATGAATCTCACTAAGAATTATAAAATTCATAGAATACATATGCTTATAGATTCCTAACTTTTTTTAAACGAGATGCATTTTCTTGTTCCTATCTCATAGAAAAGCGCCATCCCTGAGATGAGATAGGTAAAGCTGAATTGATGTTCTTAACACGTAAATAGTGTTTATCGCTGTTTTGAAACATTGTGACGTTACGCTGTTTACTCAAAGCCGTCTTTAAAGCGAGTTGAGATAAAGGAACTAACACCGGTATGAGGGCAATACCAGATATTCTTAGACCAACAAGTGAAAAGACTTCTGTTCTCTAACGAGGCTCTGCCAAGTTGGAGACCAGAAGAAATATTACCCGCTTTTCCACTCTTGCCCTCCCACCTGTGTTTGGGTCAATTTCTCACTATTTCGTTAAAACGCAGTTGTTGTTCTGTTAGAAATGACAACAAATAGAGTCATCTTCCCTGATAGTAATAGCCGGCGTATATTTTTGCGTAAACATGTTTGTTTTGATGTGTACTGCTATTATATTGTGGCATAAATGTGTTCATGGAATCTCAGACATGAAACATTTTGTTTTTATATTATTATTTAAAGTGACAGATTATCAAATACAACAAAAACAATAATTATATGATTTTTATTGTTGAACACACATTTATACTTTATAGTTGACCTCACAATACATTTTCATGGGAAAATAAGCGTAAAATTTAAGGATATTCCAACCGGCAAAAAATAGGTACCAGGCTGTCTTTTTAGTCTGAAGGGCCCATCTCACTCTAATTTAGTAGAGTGATTTTGGATCATAGCGCACATACAGATCAAAGGAGAATGCTGCAAATAACGATAATGTATTTATCTCCCTGCCTGCATCCTGACTCGAACCTGCGACCTCAGTGTTGACAGGGATGCGATTAATAGTAAATGTCTAACAGCCTTAACCAAACGGACCTAATACGATATACTTACTTTTGCAGGTAATGAATTGCAGATGATGATGGGTATGTGTTTATAAACCTTATTAAAATATAATGAAATGTAAAAACATTGTCTGTTAAGTTTAATCTGCATTTATTTTGTGCATTGTTTTATATTTTTGTTTTTTAACTAGTTTTCATGACTTTGCAGCGTCATATTTAAATACACATTATTTTTGTCTGAAGACCAAATCTATTAAAGAAAATTTAGTACTAATCTAAGTTAAACGACGTCTGTATTGATTAAAGATCAAGCAAAACGAAAACACTTAAAAAACTATTTTTCAGCATTGATGGGAGGAGCCGACGCACCTGGTAAGCCCTTTTTATAATGTAGATTATTTGCAGGTTGTAATAAGCTGTACATGTATATATGTAACAAACAAACTGTAACTAGTAACAAACAGTTTGTTAGTTTTATAGAAAAATCCACAGCTAAACCTTATCTAATATCAGTTTTATTTATATAAAATTGGTTGCTTTACTAATCATGTCATCTTTTGTTTATCGATTAGTACTTATCTGTTTCTGTTTGAAATCTACGGAATGTTTTCGATTGCCTCTTGATTTTCTGTTTGAAATCTACCGAATGTTTTCGATTGCCTCTGGATTTTCTGTTTGAAATCTACATAATGTTTTCGATTGCCTCTTGATTTTCTGTTTGAAATCTACCTAATTTTTTCGATTGCCTCTTGATTTTCTGTTTGAAATCTACCTAATGTTTTCGATTGCCTCTTGAGTTAATGCAAAGTATTATTGTAAGCTGAAAGTTATGTTGATTTTTTTTTATTTCCACATAAATAAAATACTAAAAACTATTTAGAATAAAACTTTCTTACTTGGACTATTGTGTATCGAATGGCTCCAAATGTTTTACTATGTTCTTCGTTCAGTTTACTCCATTTAGATAAAAAATAATACAATGTACATATGTCTTACAATATTAAAACATATTGGAACTGTCTTTGCAGATATGCCAGCTAGAGGTATCTATGTACATATATATCCATATATACGCATATATAGATCGCTTTTTTCTAACACTTATTTTACACATTTGAAAATTGAAACTATATTTTTTAACCTAAATTTAAGTACCAATTAATTCAAATAAATTGATTAGAATGTGCCCCGTTAATAACATCATTAATTTGTACGTTGTAGTGTATGTAAATAAATAACTGTACAAATTAAAAAAAACATATTTACAAATTTCCTTAAGTTCTTCACATTTTTGAAGTTCATATTGGAAAGGTCTAGTTTGCACATTATACCAATATTGTCAATATTATAACGCAACCTTGGTTAATATAGATTTTGTTTAATTTTTAATTTTACATTTATATTACTAATATTTGGTTTGACTTGTTCTTTTTGATATCGTGAATCTTTAGCTCGATTCGGATTTTATCAATATTATGTGTTTATTTTCATTGCCCGTTCGGGTTTCTTACATTGTACTTATTGTTGTTGCATTTTACTTCAATATGTGATCGAGTGCTTATCGATTTGTTTCCAACCTCCGAAACAGCGGCTAAATATCTTCTCCGTAAGAATTTACCTCTGCCACACAAGGAATTTAGCACCTTCCATATACAAAACAATAATAAATCAATTGATTTCTCATTTTTTTATTCTTACTAAACTAAAACAAAAAGCTAATCCCTTTTTATGTTTACGTCTAGATTATCTAAGCCATGTATTGTCCGCAATTTCCGCAATAATCAAATCTTTCAACCTAATTTACTTTTTAAAATCAAATATAAATTTCGAGTGTAGTGTGCAGAGTGCAAGGCCGAATTTGCCTTGTTTTCACATACTTTGGACCGATGAATGGACGGAATTTATAGGGAACCACGAAGCTTGTGTGGGACTGGTGATATCTCCAGCGTTATGTTACGGAGTAACGAAGCGAATATTACCTCGGGTACGAAGATTGGACGTGTTTTTTTATTTCAAGTAGATGAATTTGAAATCATTGTAAGTTAAGTTCGTGAAATTCTTACGAGTATTCAGTATTCTCTGCTGAGCCTAATACCGTACAAGTGGGTTTTTTCGCGGTGATGTAATTTTCGCTATATTCGCGATAAAAGTTGGGACGCGAAAATAAAAACGCGCGAAATATTAAGACAAATGATAGAGATATTATGATTACGGACCGCGAAAATTACATTGGGCCAAAATAAGCTCACACAGTTTTTAAACAAAAACTCTAAATTTTTCCCGCGCCAAAAAAAACCTTATACGGTAGTACATAACTTTGTGTGTTTGTAAAGACTTTCATTTTTTGGAGGTGTAGATCGTGTATCTTAGACGTATTTACTAAGGTAGATATGATTAGAAATCATGTGGTATTAAAAGAATGCCATGGCATACTCTGGAAAGAGATTCAAATTTAGCGTATTGCTAAATTTGAATCTCTCTTCTGAGTATGCCATGGCATTCTTTTGTTCATTGTGATTACTTATTGTAATATCCATTACTCACATGTATTGAACATTTCTTGACCTGTGTATATATTTTTGATTACATTGAAGATATGTTTATTTATTACTTTGTAACTATTTAAAGTTATTATTAACAATATTAGGTACTCGAGGAAGAGGTATGTTCTCAAATATGGGATAGACTTATACATAATGATTACTTTCATTCTCACAGGATGCAAAATAATATTATGTGTTTCGTAGCAATGGATAATGAAATAATAACACGAATCTAGTACAAATAATACCAGGCTTCGAAATGTGAATGAAATTTAGATATTAACGCAAAGCTTAGAAACATAGAAATTTGAAATGAGACAAGTGGTGAAATAACAGACAATGCAAGTCGGTGTTTATGACAAAAAAGTCTTTGAACTTCATGTCTTTAGCATGTAGTGGTACTAACAAATATCTGCGCAAGAGCAGAACACTTTTTGGTCTTCATGCAACCAGTATGATATTAAAACAATTGAAATAAAGAAAGTTAATATAAGATTCAATAAATTTGTATGCGTATATTTTTTATTAATTCAATTTTTATATTTTTTTAATATATGTTCTGCTCAATTTATCATTTGTTCTCTGCACAATCATTCAATACGTATATCACACGTTTGACAAATCGACAAATTATGTAAATTTGTTTATAAATTTCGGTTTTAGGAATGACAGGAAGAGGAGGTAAACAAAGTAGCAAAAATAACATCAACAATAACAACAACAATAATAATAATAAAAATAATAATTACAATAACAATAATAATGAAACAAATCAAGAAAAGTTATCTCTTACAAGTTTAACAGACTAAAACTTATATATTGTAGTCTTCACTAAACCTCTCAAGACTAATTATTTGTTCAAATTAAAAAATGTATGACATATATATTCCTTACAATGAAATAATTATTAAAACCTACTACGTTGAAAAAAAACTTCCTAATCGTTACGGCTTTACGGATTGTGTGCATTCATTCATATTTAACAATAAATGGAGATGTTTATATCTTTATGTTTAACTATGTCATTGCGTCTAGTTTGTAATCGAAATAGGGGAAGAAGTACTCGATAAAAATTGCTGAAAATCGGCAGCAGAACTGAAAGCTGCCCACAGTAGGCCTAAATTTCACAACCTCAGTGTTAATACTATGGAGATCAATAGTAGATGACTACCTTAACCATTCTTCCACCAATGTACCACTAGCGCATAGGAGGGTAATATCTTCTCCAATTAAGAAATGATTAGCTATGAAATTGTCCGTGTAAATTTCAAAATTGTCAAACCCCTAAGGTTCTTCCTACCCTAGTTATAAGTTGATCTTACTAATAATTTGGTTTCCGTTTCGGCATGATTTGGTTTTATTGTTAAATAATCTTCATATTAATAAAATGTTTGACATTTTCAATCTTTGGGTTGAGCGCCTCTGACGAGTCTTGAATAAACGAAGCGCGCCTCAGGCGTAGGAAAATGTATGCCTGTAACTTTGTTGTATTTTTGATTCATGGAACTTTGTATTTCTTTGTTGTAACTGGATTAGATTAAGAACTTTCAACAGAACACATAATTACTCTAACTATATTATCCTAATTAACAAGTGTGTCTGTTCTACTAAAGTAGAAAGAGAAAAATGTAGTATTTTAACTTTTTAAATATTCTGTTGTTGTTCTAAATGTGGATATTTTTTCCTTCTTATCATTATAATGTAAACTGTAATTTGTTGTGTATAAAACTCAGATGTTGTCTACAAAGATCATCTAATGACCCGGATGATTGTTATATAAATCAAATAGATTGCAGTTAATCTAACTGAATCATTTATAGGAACATTTGAATGGGTGCTATTGATATATAGAGGAGTCTTGTACATCATTTGCACGTGTTTATTCAAAATATGTATACAGAACGTAGCCTAACAAACCCTAATAAATAACACACTGTCCTTTAGTTCCTAATACACCCTGTATGTTTATTAATAAACAACACATTGTCTGTTCCTTTAGATCCTAATACACCCTGTATGTTTATTAATAAAAATAATAGTGCGGATTTTTTTGTGGTATTCAAACAAATCGTAAATTTAATACATACATCTGATATCTTATCTTTGTGTTATTTATAATCGGCTTATGTGTGAAACAATGGACGAGAGTGTATTGTTTTACTTTAGAAATAGGAAAATTTGCCACTCTTTTTGCCTTGGTTTACTAGCCCGTACTAATGAATGATTCCTTTGGTATTAAATAATACAGTCCAAAATTATGGTTAAAAAATATATTTATTATTAACGTTTCTTGTATACTTATACATGTTTCTATTTCTGCTGAAGCCTCATATGATCTGATAATTTTACATAAGGGGAGATTATGGCAATCTACGCCAAAGCGTTTGTTTGTGTGATAATCACTTTAAAGAGAATAGTAAATTTCAAACTGTAGGCATGTTTGGCTTGAAAAAGAGAAGTGCAGGTCCTGGGCCGTCACCACAGAGGTTTCATATGGAAGGTAAAGATCAGGAGTCTAAATATATGTAGATTAGAACATAATAACACATACTGAATAAGAAAGAAATTTCTTTCTAACATACAACGTTATGGGGATAATTTTTTAATAGAAAAAAAATATTGAAAATAATGTTTTTCTTGTTTTAAATTACTGTTATAATTTTAGGAATATAGGCTTATTATCCATTTCCGGTTGTATATTCAAAAATATTTACACGTATAAAATGTTTCGAATGAATATGGATTAACGTCTGGCTCTGGGTTGCTAAATTGTTTTAATTGTTAATTTTGAAGTGTATTATTACGATTTTAACTGGCATGAAACGTTGCTCTTAAGGTTACTTATGGCTTTCGATATGATATATGTTATTCAAAGA
Source organism: Limnoperna fortunei (assembly GCA_944474755.1). Classification (NCBI taxonomy): domain Eukaryota; kingdom Metazoa; phylum Mollusca; class Bivalvia; order Mytilida; family Modiolidae; genus Limnoperna; species Limnoperna fortunei. The sequence continues at coordinate 56,000,268 of OX104123.1, forward strand.
ATTACCTGACAGCTTTATTTTTATTTATTATATTCCCTATATGTCATGTTTTACATATACAAGGTCACGATTTACATCTAAGCTAAACTTAACAATTTGCCTTAACTTTTTCTACAAATAGTATTGTATAATATCCACAAAGTTTTATCATTATCCAGCATTAGAATTATTTTATTTAAAAAAACAATCTCTTTAATAAAAGTGATGATTTCTACTTTTTATAGTATCATTGAATGAATTATTGGGTGATTATGATATTTTTACAGAGAAATTACTGACATCTGATAGGTATCGAGCTTAGGTAATTTTGTTTCTCACTGTCCTCATAAAACTGAACCTAGTATTGATTGGAGTTTTTACATGTATTCTTCAAATTCTTCTTTACCACAAAGATTCATACAACGTTATGGTGATAATTTTTTAAATGGAAAAAATAATATTGAAAATAAATTTTTTCTTGTTTTAAATTACTGTTATAATTTTAGGAATATAGGCTTATTACCCATTTCCGGTTGTATATTCAAAAATATTTACACGTATTAAAAGTTTCGAATGAATATGGATTTACGTCTGGCTCTTAAGGGTTGCTAAATTGTTTTAATTGTTAATTTTGAAGTGTATTATTACGATTTTAACTGGCCTAAAACGTTGCTATTAAGGTTACTTGCGCTTTCGATATGATATATGTTATTCAAAGAATTAGCTGACAGTTTTTTTGTATATATTATATTCCCCATATGTCATGTTTTACATATACAAGGTCACGATTTACATCTAAACTAAACTTAACAATTGGCGTTACCTTTTTCCACAAATAGTATTTTATAATATCCACAAAGTGTTATCATGATCTAGCATTAGAAGTTTTTTATTTAAAAAAATAATCTCTGTAATAAAAGTGATAATTTCTACTTTTTATAGTATCATACAATGAATTATTGGGTGATTATGATATTTTTACAGAGATATTACTGACATCTGATAGGAGTCGAGCTTAGGTAATTTTGTGCTCACTGTCCTCATAAAACTGAACCTAGTATTGATTGGAGATTTTACATGTATTCTTCAAATTCTTCTATACAACAAAGGTTGATAAATGACTTTTAATTATGAATTTAACGTCATGTTACTCTTCATATAAATGCTTAAAGCATTGAATTTTATGCAAATAGATAATACATACATCTGATTTTATTTGCGTTAGCAATTGTTGTAAAGGTAATAATTTTTTATTTGTACTAACTACTGCTATTGTCGCGGTTTAAAACTAATCCGCGAAAAATAGTATCCAAGAAAGAGCACAAATTATTATACCTTAAAAAACCACATTAGAGCCTCGAAACAAATAATCCGCTTATTGATTAAACAAACATTTAGTACCCTAAAAAATAAATGTTTACAGAATTGAATGGATTATCTCGAGCTTATTAGTTTTAGTTCATTTTATTGCTAAATAAATAAGTATTTGGTAAAAAAAGAACGAACAATTCAATAAATGTTATTGTTTGGTAGCATCAAAAGCGAAATTTACGCCGAAATCAGTCGTAAAATAAATTTTGAAATCGTACGAAATATTGGTAAAATAATTGATACTACTAACACTATATTATATACCATTAGTTGGTTAAACCCTATCAACCTACCGTAACTTTTTGTTCGTTAAACCCTATCAACCTACTGTACCTTTTTGTTCGTTAAACCCTATCAACCTACTGTACCTTTTTGTTCGTTAAACCCTATCAACCTACTGTACCTTTTTGTGTTATTGCATGCCTATATCACCGCACTCGTACAATCAATATGCAACCACTCTGTAATTGTATAGCAAAACAGTCTAACAGATTATTGACGGAATATTTGACAAATTCACCATAGTGTGCTTAATTTCAGTTAGTGGGGTACCGTTTTTGAACTTAATGTAAAATATAACAGTTGAATTTTTTTAATGTTTATTGCTTATGAAAATTAAAAATTAATCTATATTGTACTTCAATTCCTATGATTTTATATGTCGACCAAAACGAAATTATTTTGAAAACTGAACTTCTGCTGAACTGAACAATGGTTTTATTTTAGACTGAAAAAGTTGTATTTTGCTATACAAATTTCAATTTGTGTTTTGTAAAGTTGTAGTCAGTTATCAATATATATTTATGTACAGTTTTATCAGTTTTGAGGTTAAATTTTCTTTTACTTTTCAAGCTCACTTACACTATACAAAAATATTCGGTTTTAATATTTCTCGAGTTTTTTCACTTTGTTTAATTTTTAAATTTTTAAACCTTTTTTAATGTTTCGTTTGTTTTGTTCAGATGCATGTCTTGCCATAAAAATGTACCATTTAATAATGTCATCCTGTCAAATGTACTATGAATAAAAGTTTACCAGAGAAGGTAGTTCAAATATTTTAAATAGAACTATACTATATTGATACCTGACGGTTTTCTTAATTTTAATAAACGTAATGTTGGATAGGTGATACGTCCTTAATGCTTCCTCTCGTATCCTATGACAACAAAGAAGTATTGCACATTTTTATCTGTTACTTTATTCACTTAAGCTTCTGTGTTAGAGAAATCGACTAGTAACTGTCTTTGACTGCTTGTGAAGCTTGCAATTTATGACTTTATTAATATTTTGTATAATGGGACGGTCGAGTAGCTGTTTGAGTGAAGGTATTCAATACTGATATAATTAGTCGGTAGCAGTTTTATTCTCAAAATAACATTTCCACTAATTTAGGTTCTGCATTATCAACAAAAGCAATTACAGGCCTAAGGAATCAGCAACCGAAGGAGAATTCTGTCAAGAAAAGTTCCACATTTTCGGCAAAGACTCAAGCATCTGCAAGCAGCAGTCAAATACCAGCTTGGTTAATGAACAAATTAGTCAGTAGCAACAATGCTGTATCTCATGATTTTATTACAACGCAGACTACGCCGACAGTAATACATGATGTCAGTATGCAGACTGCACCAACCAGTGGTTTCGGTTCGTAGTTTTTATATTTAATAGTTTTCCATTTTAAGATATTACCACAAGTAAATCTCAATCGCCAAGATGTTATAATAGTTAACCGGTTGTGTTAAAATTTGAAAACTAATGCACAAGCTAAAAGTTATTGATGCCACATTTTTCACTTATTGTTGTACGTTAAATAATTCCAGCTCCAACAGCTAGTTCCAATAAATTTATGTTTCGAACTCCACAAGCTCCAACTACCCATGCACCTTCAATTATGGACCATAGCTTTGGAACACATATGATGGGTATGTCTCAACCCGGAAGTGCAACCCATACGCATTCTATGCCTGGTATGGGATCGATGAATCACATGGGAGCCATGAATGGCATGACAGGTACTGGAATGATGGGAATGGCTGGTATTGGCGCAGCAGCCGCAGCACAAGCACCGATCTCTAGTAACATGTCACCAGCTCAGATAGGTATATAATTTGTAATAATTTCAATATTTAATATAATGCCATTTTGATTGGGCGATCCCTATTGGCAATTTTGTTGATGAGCGGTTCTAGTGTATGGAAATATTTTTGCACAAAAGATTGTACGTTCATTTAAATAAAATTTACGCGTTGAATTATTCTTAAATGGGTGCAATTATAAGGCATTCATTAGGATAAGTTTGTGAGTTTCTCTCGGTAATGCATCTTTGAATTCCTTCAAAACCGTTTAATTCCTATAAGTTACTAAAAAGATAAATGTTTAACATAAACACAGGTGTTACTCTTTGGTGACACTAATGATCAAAGTGTAATACGGCTAACAAATAAAAATGTGAAGACCGGGTATATGTTAAGCTGACAGTAGCTATGGTATCAGCTATTGTAAATATGTTACCCGTCTGTGGCTAAGGAATATGGACAAGAACTCATTTTTGTTAAATATACTCTACAAAATATGTGGGGCGTTTATTGTTGAATTAAAAAATCCGAACAGTTAGTGATCTTAAATTATTTCTTTTTTATTTCAGAAACAATGTTTACAGCTATTGGATTGATTCCTGATCAGATACGTGAGTCTTAAATTCATAGCATTTTGTTTCATGTCAGTTTTAATGAAAGTCGTTCATATATTTGACTGCCGTTTAATATTCTTTCTGGAGAATGAAGCGCACAGAACTTGGTATGAAACACTACATTCCAAACCTTACTCGTTAATAATTACATGTTGTCCACTTTTTGACGTTATGTCACAACCATATTGTTTATAGGCCTGTCCCCACAAGTAAATGTGTAAACATTTACCTCGAATATTTCGCTCTCACGGCTTCATGCCTATATAGAAAATAATTTCCAAATTATTCAATTTGTTTTGTTTGCTGTTTGGTTTTTTTTTGCAGTAACGTAACAAAACTAAACCGAGAACATGCAAATAACTTGTAAATTTGTCTTTCATATTCATCAACACAACTGTCATAATTACCTTAATAGCGGACTTAGCTATGATCATTATTAAAGTAAATTATGCATATCTTAATTAATTTCTCTTATTACTTTGATACAGGTGATATAAGTGGTGGTACACACGGAATGGCATGTGAGTATATCAGATAACAATGTATTTGATTTATTAACCGAAATTTGATTGACCAGTTCAGCAACACAGGTTATACTAAATAACTTGCTTTGGTCAAATGACGCCTTCTTCCGCAGTTGATTAATGTCTTAGATGTTTTTACTGCTCAGATGTCATGTTTAAATATGTTGTGGCTGACATAAAGTTGTAAACTTTTCAAAATCGCCGCCATCGGGTTGTTATTACTATTTGTTTTATTACACTGTTTCTATAAATAATACACTGTTATTTTTTATCCCTTTAAATTATTATTATCTTGTGCTTTTATATTCGTGATTACAAGTCATATTGGACCGCATTTAAACAAGTTTTCTTGTAACGCAGGCATTTCAAAAGAAATGATGGGTTAAACCCGGTTTTATGACATACTAAAAGAATGGAACGTAATAATGTTGAGTAACCGTCCGACCAAGGTCATTAAGATGTCTATGTAGGACGTATAACACTCCCCCAATCAATCAATATTGACTTAAGGCTTCATTAGTGTTTGATACCGCCAAAATATTTGTCTTATGTAATATGTATCTGTTTGTTTACAGCTATGTTACCTGAAGATATAAAAAGTACGTATAACCATAAATAATATAGGCGTCAACTTTACAAAAACATTCACAAAACTGTAGTTTTGATGATAAGTCACTGTTTAAACGAACAAACATAAAAATAAAATAGCCAATACGGATTGTATGTAATTGTAGGTCATTTGTCGGCTAATGTGTATGTTTTGTCAAAGTAGATCATTGTAAGCACGATAAGTGTTTGACACATAGTTTAATTGTAAATTAATTTGTTGCTTACAAGTAGAACTTTGTATCTTCAATAAGTTAAACGAAATGATTTGAAATTTGGAGATACTCAAAAACTAACCACTCCAATAATTATTTAAAACTTCAGGGCAATCAGCACACATTTATGAATACAATAAACAGAAGATCAAATAAGAGGGCATAAAATTATTTGCCATAAGACATTAGTTTATTTGTTTTATACCTAACTTTCCTTATAAAACTTGCTTTAAAATAAATGGCCAATACGTATGTAAGATCTTAGTATATTACAGTTACAGAAGAATTTCTCAGTAAAAATGGTGCACACTGCATAAGAACAGCGTGCAAAGTGCGAAAGTCATGTCTCAACGTGTTGGTTTTGTATTTCTCTGCAACACATTTAACATAGTAAACAAAACTTATAAAATTACTTTTCTAAATTTTGTTGTGGTTGGTTTTGCAGTTAGAGCTATACAGATGAGAGCATGTAAGTACTGATTTCCGAGAGCAAACGACACTTGTATTTTTCAATTCTTACATCTGATTTTCAGATGTTTGCTTTAATCGTTAAGCATTTTCATACATCATAATTCTTTGACAAAGCGAATGACGATGAAAAATAACTGTATACGAATACATCCCATCCAATTTGTGATATGTCTTCTCCGCGGTCCTCCTACAGAGAATGTAGTTTCTTTAAATCGAAAGTAAAGATAACACATTTTTTCACTGTCACAAATAAAAGTCCTGTTAAGTTCTACTAAAATAGTACGATTCTCTGAATAAAGTCAAAATCTAACAAAAGCTAAAATATATTTTGTTAACATTAATGCTATTATTAATCAATAAATTAATACTGTTAATCGGGAAATACAAATATTTTGACAAAATTTGTTTCTGATAATGTACACAATATGCAATATGTAACGAGTTGTGTATGTCTTCTGTTTAGCTGGATTGTCACCTGATCAAATCGCTGACACTTTAGGAGACGTTATGCAAGCCCGAAGTAAGTAACAAAGAAAATTTTTGCTCAGCACTGTTATCAGACACACATTTTTCTACGATAGTTTCTTTGATAACGTCCATAATAAAAATGCAGAAGATTTAGAGAATTGGTTAATCGATAGGGTGTCTCTAGCACACTTTATTCAAAGTAATTAATGTTATGTCTGTTCCAAACTGTTTTACCATTAATTAATACCTAGTTGATATAATAATAATAATAATAATAATAATAATAATAATAATAATAATAATAATAATAAATGTTAGTACTGTTTTATATGGAAAACAATTTCTAAGTTAATAAAATATACCAATTAAATACCAGTTTAAATAAAGGTTTCGATTTCTTTTTACAGGAGCTGCAATGCAGACAAGTAAGTTAATTGTCGTTATTTCCGATAAAATTTTGTATGAAGCGGGGATATTACTGTATCCAAATTGATTGAATGTTTGCTAAACTTTCAACAAGCACTATTTCAGCTCTATTCATAACGAAATAGACCAACAATAAATCAACAGAAATCAACAGAAAAAGAAGTGGGACCACTGGCACAAAATTTTGACTGCCAATACAATAGTAACAAGTTGTGGGTATAGACACACAATTAAGCCTTTGTAGCGGGTATAATGAGCATTCGAAATTTACAAATGGGGTCTTTATCGTACAAGTCAGAATTATAACCTGACAAACAGTCCCTCAAGGAGAGGGCTTCTATATCAGCCACATCGGGACACTGGAAACCTTCAGTGTGGTCACAGTACTTGTCAATAATACTTTTGAGTTCACAAGGCATGTATAGTTTTATTACCGCTTTCATCTTATTCGCTGAAAATGCTGAAATGAACTTAAAAATGCATACATCTGAAATAGAGACTGTGTTGTTTATTTGTTTGAATGGTGCTTATCTTTCAGCTATTTTTCAGCTTTATCGTGGTTGCTTGGGGACAGGAATCTCCCAGAGTAAAAAATTCCCGGGTTTCTTTAGGAAAACTGACAATTTGACAATTGTTATTTTAGTGGAGATTGCACTGAGACTAGAACACGCAAACTAAGTTCTTGGTAGTTCTAAAATAGTCTTAAAAATTGATAACAATACACAATAATCAATTCTTGCCAACTCACTCAAAAAAGGTTACATGAAGAGCTTTGGTTTGTTTTTTGAGTTGTTGTCGTTTATACACCGATGAATTCCTTCAAAACACCTTTTATTATTTTAATCAGTTCATAAAATTCTTCTAAATAGTATCACTTGATATAATAAAATTTAAAAACAATAATTGACATGATTTGGAGGGTAAGGCTTCGTCATAAGCCTACACGCGAATGTCTTCATTCGGAAACATTCAGCTTTTATAGCATGTTTAATATGCAAATGTTTCTTTTCAGTGGGTACAGGGATGATGATGGGATGAAGACGGAACACAAATTGACCAATGAACGTCTGTGATACATAATGTGAAACAAAAACATCAAGGAAGTTAAAACAATTCTAGGGAAACCTTCCACTTACTATAATTTTATTAATGAATATGTACATACGAATATTTAAATAGAAACATATTATAAAATGTCACAAACACTTCGCATTGTATGTACAAAGTCGTTGGTTTGTGATATTAAATTTTAACCACTGTAATTCACACTACAATGTTATTACTGCTAAGTGTGGTATATTTAATTAAGAAGTTTATTGCAAATAAATATCCCAAAGTTAACTTTACACGTGAAAACAGAACTAAAATCAACTCGCACAGACAAACTTTTGTACAAAACATGTACACATAACAGTTTCACGTTACTTTGTTAACTCATGCGTTTCAGTTTTTATTTAATTAATTGTTATTTTATATAAAACATATATTTATATACATAAAGTCAGAATGGTTTTGCAATTTATAGAATTTGATCAAACGACCCAGTCGATAATAATCCTCATGTAACAGACAATTATACAGTCACTTTAGGATTCAGATATTAGGTATAAAGTAAGTTAAGGGAAGTTGATATTTGTTTGTAAATCAATATGACCTTGATAAAATAAAGAAGCAAATCATATTGCTTAAGATAAATGACGTTTGATTGACAATCATGTTTCCCTTTTTGTTCCTCTGACAAAGGTTTCTTCCGTTTTCGTTACGTAAGTGAGATTTGTTCCATACCGTTTTAACTGACGTCTTCCGACGTCAGAATTAAAGGTTTAAATTATTTTTAAATGTTCATATTATGTAAAAGCTATGAATCCTGTTATATATGTATGTTGTACACCCTGTTCATAATACCGGAAATTAATATGTTGTACATTATGATGACAGTATCGGAGAAAAATATGATGAAATGAGTAATAAATTAATGTGTTTGTATACTGCGTTCTTTTTTATTTCTGAACGTACGTTGAGCCCGTATTTTACTAGTATTCAGGATAAAAAGGAGAGCGTTAGCAAAAATTATCTAGTAGGTAATTAGGGCGGACCAAAGTACATTCAATTGTAATTGGAAACTTATGGAGAGTAGAGCGGTAACTGAGTATTATGTCATGTGTTGCAGCTAATTACACTTTATATACTTACTGTGACTGAATGACAAGTAACTTTGTCATCCTATATAATATATACAAAAATGCTGAATTAGATTACTGTCAAATTAATATGTATTGGTTACGAAAATTCCATCGTCACACGCTAGTACACGTGTACTATGTCTATGTCTACGATTTACCCCGGTTAATGAAGCTATATTTTTATATAGCGGATTTGGCCGAGGGGTCTAGACCGCTGGGCATAGTGCAGGCGATTTGGTGCCACAGTGTCACAACGGTGTGAGTTCGAATCCCGCTGAGGGAGAGCAAAAATTTGACAGTGTTAAAAATCTAATTCAAACAGTGTTGGGCTTAATTTGTAGACGTATATATAAATATTTGATATTAACCCTGTATTTCTGATGTTTCAGAAATCCGCTGGATAGATATATTATATGGTTGTCACAATACTTAGACGTTTGTATATATATATATATATATATATATATATATATATATATTAATGAAAGAAACCTTGTCGGAAGCCCACGATCAATCGCGTTTTTCGCTATGCACACTCGTGGACATTTTCTCTTTTTCATTAGTATTCATTAAATTTTATATGCCAATGGGAACACCTTTTTGTAATACTACCTTCCTATTGTCGATTTCCCGTTCATTGACATCAATACTCAACTAGCTCCGAGGTTTAGTGTTTACTTTTCAACCCATTTCAAAGATCTCGTGATCAAACACTGCTTAAACAAGGATGCGTTGTTTCCATGTTGATGTAATTTCTTCAGAATTTCAAAGTCTGTCACTATAATGTAGTTAATCGTAGAAAATATATTTCGCAAATCCGATCATTCATTCTTTTGGCCATAAGTAAGCCTTCCTCTTTCTAAATATGACTTCTGGACAGCCGAGGAATAGCTCGACGGATGTCTAATTAGAGTTAGGAAATGCTTCCTGGACTTTTTGTATTTGCTTTTGGTATGTTATTTATGTTGCGTTTCATTATCTCAATCCGGATTTTGTGTCTTACCGATGATTTTCTCACTACAAATGGCCGATCAATTGTATTACCTTTTATATACCAACATGTCCTCTTTTACGGCTAAAACCAAAGACTTATGTAACGACTGAACTGTATTAATGAAATAACACGTATAAACACTAAGGTGTTATATTTAGCAATGATACTAAATGGAATGTTCATCTAGAAAACATTATAAGTAGCGTTAAGAATATTTAAACATCTTAAGGAAACTAAAATACCAATTATGTAGAAATACACCAGAAAATCTTTATCTTGTATTTACAAGACCCATTTTCGAGTATGCGTCTGAAGTTTGGGCCTACTGTGGAACTATTAATTCTAATAAACTTGAACAGCTACAACTGGAGGCTACAAGAATAGTTACGGGTCATCCCATCTTTGCTAAAAAATTAATTTATAGTGACGTCGGTTGGGAACCATTAGCAGATAGACGAAGAAAACATAAATATAATATGTTTTACAATATTTTTAATAATAATGCGCCATCGTATATTACAAATCTTATTCCGCCGCAAGTTCAAAGTATTTCAACGTACCCCTTAGAAGTGGAGGACATTATCCTTACTTATTGCAGATTATCCTTAACTAGAGATTCATTTATCCCTGCAACTATTAGACTATGGAGCGACTTAGATTTAAACATTATACAATCAGCTAAACAATTTATAAATATGAACTTAACAATTATTGTACTGGGAAAGTTCTTAAATACTTCTCCTATGGCCCACAAAAACTTAACATGATTCTTACCCAATTGAGAAGATCTGCTTCTTTCCTTAATGGTGACCTATTCAAAGCCAATATTATTACCTTTTTGCCAATGAGGCTTCACCATAGAAAATTATCTCAGCTGGCTTCCCAATAGCACTATTTTAAATGCTGCTCTTCTCACATGTGGCAGTACAGCATTAAGTCAAGAGCAAAACGAGAGTATTTTTAAACATTCCTTTGATTATATCAAACGAACTAAAAGATTTTTATTAGTGTAGAGGCCCCACTCATCCCTTCCAACACAGACACCAAGAACTCGCTTTCCCCTTTTCTTTTTTATACTCCAAAAACCTTTTCTCATTCTTATTCAGCATATATGTTTCTCTGTTTTTGTTGTTTACATTTTAACTTGCATGCATGCTTAAAATGTATACTCATTTTATTGTTAAACTATGTTATAGAGAGGAGACTTCATAAATATGTTTTACTTGTGTCCAATCCAATTTGTATATGTTGACTTTAAACTAAACTAAACACGAGTTTTGCGGCGTATGTTTTACTTTACCAGTTGTAAAGCCCAGATGAACGCTGTTAATGTATTTTCGTTACAGAACGATCAATTACAGCGAATGGCAATATAACTTAAACGATCCACGCGATCTTTTGTTTTTAGATTTGTACACGTATGCATTTCACTACACTGCTAGTTTCCAAAAACTTAAAAAAAGAAATTGAAGCATGTTCTTGTTTGTTTTTTGTATAATTTTTTAACGCCGCTTGCAGCAATTTCTCAGCTATATCGTGACGTCCGATTTAAAATTGGGGAAGCCGTATTACGTGAAGAAAACCCCCAGATCTTCGGCAATCCTTGCCAAGTAAGATTGGAGTCGATTACATCGAACCCGGAACTTAAGTGTTGACAGACCACGTGATAAATTTTAGAACCCACTGGGCCACAGAGGCTCTCTAACTTAAAGAGAGGAAATGGCAAACGGTTTAAAAATATTTTAAAAGATTTTTATTAAACTAAAAGATAGTTTCAACAAATTTCGATCATATTTTTGAGTTAGTCATGCCCAAATTGAAATCTAAGAATATCACATTATAAATCTTGGTAAAATTGTACAGTATAGATGATGATTACAATTTTAATTAACTGTTTAATTAAAATCTATGGACATGAAGTCAAGCCATGAGGCTACCCGTGGACAGTTATTTTTTTACCTTTCTTTCATGCTCCTTACAGGTTCATTATATGTTTGTATCGAGATTGGTATTGCTCGTAACAAGATGGTGTAAGGACTAGACTCTGTAGAAGAGGTGTAAGGACTAGACTCTGTAGAAGTGGTGTAAGGACTAGACTCTGTAGAAGTGGTGTAAGAACTAGACTCTGTAGAAGTGGTGTAAGGACTAGACTCTGTAGAAGTGGTGTACGGACTAGACTCTGTAGAAGTGGTGTAAGGACTAGACTCTGTAGAAGTGGTGTAAGGACTAGACTCTGTAGAAGTGGTGTAAGGACTAGACTCTGTAGAAGTGGTGTAAGAACTAGACTCTGTAGAAGTGGTGTAAGGACTAGACTCTGTAGAAGTGGTGTACGGACTAGACTCTGTAGAAGTGGTGTAGGGACTAGACTCTGTAGAAGTGGTATAAGGACTAGCCTCTGTAGAAGTGGTGTAAGGACTAGACTCTGTATTAGTGGTATAAGGACTAGACTCCGTAGAAGTGGTGTAAGGACTAGACTCCGTAGAAGTGGTGTAAGGACTAGACTCTGTAGAAGTGATGTAAGGACTAGACTCTGTAGAAGTGGTGTAAGGACTAGACTCTGTAGAAGTGGTGTAAGGACTAGACTCTGTAGAAGTGGTGTAAGGACTAGACTCTGTACAAGTGGTGTAAGGACTAGACTGTACAAGTGGTGTAAGGACTAGACTCTGTACAAGTGGTGTAAGGACCACTGCACGAAAAATCGTCTTTTGTTCACATTTTGTCAAGCCCAAAATATTATCAAAAGTTTGCCTATATCCAAAGTCCATATTTTGTTAAATTTTGTGATAGAAAAGGCAACCTTTGACCTTTTGTATTTAAGAAATGTGAACGACAGACAATATTTGATCTTTCATTAAAATTAAAAGATAAATGACAGGTCATCTTTGACATTTCGTTCAAACTGAAAGGTGAACGATATATTTACTGGGACATTTTGTGTACAATGACAGGTGGACAACAGGTCGTCTGCCACATTTTTTCCTTAAAAAAGAGGAACGATATGTTATCTCAGAAATTTTGTTGATACTGGCAGGTGGATGAAAGGTCACCAATGAAATTTCAACAAGTCCACCACAAATCCTCTTCAACTACATGTTACATGGACGTTTTGTTTATAATGAAGTTGGATGAATAGTCATCTGTGACATTTGATCATATTAATTTAAAATATCAAGAATTTGTTATATTGTCGGTGTTGACAGTTTATGACATTTTGCTGCAATATGAAATAAATATTACAAAACTATGATATTTTTATCTTTCCTAGTAGTGGTACAGTCTTGAATCAATGCTGATCTCAATTCCAAAATCTGCAAACAATAGGTGTAATGTTAAACTAATGAGAAATTCAGTGTCATACAATATTGAGTAATGTCATGAATTTCAGCAGTATACTTTTGAACTTAAAAACGCTCCTGTGATTTAAATGACACCTTTAAAATGGACCTAAATATCTACCTAAAGAATGATAAAAACCAACAAATAATTTAAGTTAACATTTATTAAATAAAAAGCATTCGTAATAAGAACATTACACTATATATGTTAGTATTTAAAAATATACAACAAAAACATCACATCATACTATTATACTATTTTAACAGTGTGTACAAAGATAGTTCCGAAGTTAGTTGTCACTATATATTTCTTCTTTTGCATTTCTTTTCTTTCCTTTCCACATAAATTTTATTTGTGTACACTTGACATTCATGAGAAAATACTTCCTTACAAACATACCACAATGCAGTATTAAATTATATTTAAAAAATTTCAAGCAGCAAACATCTCTGCATACTAAAAATATACAGCATTATACTATTGTAACTTCACTTGATCTAAGAATCAGCAAAGAGCTTAAATATTACCATTTATAAAAATAAATCTAACATGTATATGAAAAAAGAAAATGTAGGACTCGTTATTAATTTGCTTTAGAAGGGCTTGATCACAAATTTGTCCAAGATTAGAAAGAAAATGGTTAGGAAATTGAACCTTTAACTACACGAAAACAATCACCAAATTCATACAAAACTTAACATCTAATACAAACTATGTATTGCTTGAATTCTAGCATTCCTCTTTAAAAGTTATGATAAATGGTATATGTGCAGAGTAATTCCTCTCATCTTTGGAATACACAATCGATTTACAAGACAGAAACTTGAAAAATGCCTCTAATTTTTTCAAAAATAAGGTCACAGCAACATCAGAAATATATTAAATATACTGCCATAATGCCACAAAACCAGTATGATTGCTTCCCTATTTCTTACTCAAATTCTAATGTTTGTTAATGTTGTCTTCATTTAAGTCATCTTAACCTGAATTTGCTCAAAACAGGCTTCAGTACCTTCTAAACTGTTATACAATTTTGATGGAATATGAAAACAATTTTCTCATGTGACCAAAATAAAATTTTGTCATTTTATTTTAACTATGCAACTACTTGAAGCATCGTACAAGTTAATAAATTAATGTTGCAAACTCTTACATTGCATTCTAATAAATGCTTAAAGACATGTATGTCAGTAATGACTTTTTCATTTTATTTGTTGCATTCTAAATACCATCTATGTATTTATATCTAACACAATGGCTTGCTAAGATTTGCTTGGTGTGTAAACTGTTTAATCTAAGAAAAGCGGCTTCACTAGTTTGTGTGCACCTTTTCTCCCAATGCAAGGAGTAGCGGCTTCACTGATTCGTGTGCACGCTTTTTCCCAATGCAAGGAGTAGCGGCTTCACTGGTTCGTGTGCACGCTTTTTCCCAAAGCAAGGGATTAGGGGCTTCACTGGTTCGTGTGCACGCTTTCTTCCAATGAAAAGAGTAGCGGCTTCACTTGTTTGTGTGCACACTTTTTCCCAAAGCAAGGAGTAGCAGCTTCACTGGTTCGTGTGCACGCTTTCTCCCAATGCAAGGGAGTAGCGGCTTCACTGGTTTGTGTGCATGCTTTCTCCCCAATGGCAGCGGTTCACTCATTTGAGTGCATACTCCAATTAAGGAAAGGAAGCACCATGTTTAGTGTGCACGCTTTCTCCTAGATATCACAGCTCATTCACCAATAAATTAAGCATGTCATTATAACTTCCTGTTTGCAGTAAGAACAAGAGCATCAGAAAGAATATAATACATGTACCTCCAAACTAATCAACTATTGTTTAATATTTATCTGATAATGATATTTTGACTATTCTAAAAAAAATTCAATTCAGTGACTACAACTAAAAATTCAATCATTAATTTTCTTATGTTTCTTTTGCAAGATGAATATTTCACTTCTCTGGTATTTTACCATGTTTGAAAACAAAGTCTCTTTTTAAAGATATTGATTATTTTCACTCTGTTTTTACTAGGAACAACTGTTTCTTCTCTAAAAGTTTCTATATACTCTTGGTGACCAGTTCAAGTCCAAGTATGATTTGTTTTTCTGTACCTGAAATGAAAAGCAAAATTGAAATAATCAAAGTATTATATAACTACAGCCAACAGAAAGATGATACTATAATGTGTTTAAGGTTGGTCAAGAAAATGATTTTTGATGGCAAATATTTTGAAGTATACCATACAAGTAAAATTGGTATAAAAATTGACTAAAACCTAGTAAACAAGTTTGACAGCAAAATTTCCAGGTGACAGTGTCATTCCCGAGTCAGCGAAAATCCTCTGTACGGTCTGCCAAAATGTGGTTAGGTCCGATATTTTTATACCATGTGTTGGTCCCAATGACTGGCACAGAATCACTGCTGTTGTTTCATTTCTCTAATTCATCCGATGTATTATAAGTTCTGCTACAGGTTGCCATTATTTATTCTGTTACTAGATTTTGGGACATGAAAAAATCCCCACACAATTCAAAATTTTGATCTTTATACATGTATCTACCAACATGTATCTACCTAGTAATTTAGGGCAGAAACATTCTAATACAGGAAATAGAACATACATGTAAATTCAAGTAAAATTTTATCTACCGTTAATTCTTTGTTTTTGTCCCCTTTCCTCTTCTTGCTTTAACCATTTTCTTTCCTCATCCTTGTAAACTCCTTTGTAAAATAAAATGTAACAATTAAAAAAAGTACTTATGAATCGAAAGTAAACACTAAAACTAAACTAAGCAACATATCCTATGAACAGCTGTGTCTGGCATGAAAGCAGGATGCATTTACCCCCATTCAGGTATCAGAGGCCTCGGTGGCCGAGTGGTTACGGTAGTTTGTCTACTATTGATCATGTGGTCTGTCAACACCGAGGTTGCTGGTTAGAGTCAAACTGCGGGTAGGGTGTACTCGACTTCTATCTTAATTGCCAGTTTCCTACTGAAGGTCGGAGGTTTCTCCAGGTACTCCAGCTTCCTCCCCCCAATAAAAATTGGGGGTCATAAAATAACTCCATACATTCGTATTGGAAGACATTGAAAAGGTATACATACTATAAAACCACCAAACTACCACTTTTAATTTTAAAGAAGATTAGTCCAAACATAAATTTAGTATGTAAAATATTGACTCTAAACACATAATAAGGAATTTGTGAAATACAGAGCATTCCACTACCATAATATAATAACATTGTAAAAAAGGTTTTTTTTAATTGCCAAATATAAATATTCACCAATTAAACTTGAATGTCTATGCCCACATTTTTCTCTACAATCTCTTAGTAACATCTTTTGATATTTTTATGGATTAATGTTGAATGTTCGACCATGGTTTGTCGCATGATAAAAATTCCCATTTAAATACATAGGAGTAGGCTGGGCTTTAACCATAGTATAATATTTAGTAATTATGAAATTTATGCAAATTATGTTACAAAACATAACACAGCTTTTATTAGTTTTATTACAACATCCTCCCCCTCCTACCTCCCCTTTGCAAATCTCATCATATGAATGCTCCCGCATCAATAACTCAGTAGGAGTCAAAAATGTTTAACACAGGGATAATAATGGTTGTAAGACTCATCATGGCCAGAAGTTATTATTTTAAATAAGCTGATAATTTATTGTGGCTTACCATTCCTTCAGGAATCTTCATGTACTTAGACATCTCCATAACTGAGCTTCAATGGTTCAGTTATACATGTACTTGATGATTGTGTACTTTCATATGAAAATCTGCTAAGGTTAGCAATATCTACCTACAAAAAAATGCAATATACATGTATAAAAAATATTCAAAGAAATAAACGGTTTTTATTGAAGAACTAAATTCGTCAATAATGAGAAGCAGTCCAAATGAATGATACATAAAATTATATCATAACACTAGGCATTTTCATTGTATTTATGTGGTCATTAATTTTAATAAATTAATAAGCAGATGTTGGTCCATTTCTTTGATTACTTTATATTTTGTCCTATACAGAGTATTAATTTATATCAAGGCAAAAGAATGTAAATTATCATGTATTTATGAATAAAATGATGACCTTTTGGCAGATTTGTACCTTTGTATCACAATTTTAGTTTCCTTAAGGCGGTATCGAGTCAGATCATCCCAGACTTATGTTTCAACCAGATACATGTACCTGTTCGCTCTGGGTTGTTTTCCCACAGTAAAATATATAATACTTTACATATGACGATGTTACATTATATTGTACCTAGTGGTTCAAATTGAAATTTTTTTTAATAACTTCAAAACTTGTAAAATGTGTTTATAACTTTATTTTTAATGTTATATCAGGTTGAAATGACTCACTTTCCGAGGCAAAACAATTGGACCCCCCACCCCAAATGGCTTAAAAGGGGTATTTATATGCGACTTCTAATTTTAGTACAAATTAAATGTACTTTTTTTCTGAGAGTATAGTAGACTAGTAATTACATGTACATGTGTCAAATAAACAAAATGAGCTCTGTTTCTATAAAACATAGAAAATGTAACAAAGTGGGCTAGTTATTAAGTATTTCTCTAATTTTGATGTAATATTTCAACCGCTTGACCGGTGTGGAAAAAATATTTCTCGTCACTAGTGAATTTGTTGTTCTCAGCATTTGATTGGTTAAAAGTAATATCGTCACAATAAAAACTCATGACGTCATAAACAAAACACCTTAAATTTACGGCGTATTCACGTCATGAACGTGAAATTGGGGTTGGGAGAATTTGTACTTCGTTTCGCAAATTTACTACTTTTTAAAATTAGAGAAACAGAATCTTACATTAGTACTCTTGGATTATCGGATTTCTCCAATCTCGATAGTTAAATTATGGAAATTTAAGTCCTCGCCAAGGCTCGGACTTAAAATTCCATAATTTAACTATCTCGATTGGAGAAATCCGATAATCCACTCGTACCAATGTAAGATCCTATATTTACAATGTACCTTGATAGGATGTTGACTTGCACATTTTTATACAGCAATTGCAATACATTTCATTTCTTTTTTTTTAATTAAAAATGGACAGTGTTGACAGCATCATTGCGAACCTGCAGGGAAAAATTGTGGTAACATCTATAAATATAATTTTATTTATTATATATAATTATAATTTATAATATAATGAAAAAGTATTTAATTTTTACACTGTACACTTACCAAAACTAAATTTCATAACTAATAAACATACAATTATATTAAGATACTACAGATTCTACTTACATAAAATAAGTTTTGGTTCAATTTAGCAGATGCATGGCCGCAGTGCACATGGCTAAGTCTTAGTTTGCGCGTGTGCCGGACATCATTAACAACATCCAATCAGCATCTCAATTTTCTTATCTATGAATGCCAGCCCTCGGCGCCTATTTTTGAAGACGGTGCTCACCTTTCAGTGGAAAAGTCAAGATTGTGCGCTTTCTTTCCTGTGAACTTCCATGTTCGAACAATTATTATGGCTCGTGTAGTATTGATATCTCAGACGATGAAATTCTTGAGGATTCAGCACTGTCAGTAGGTTTACTGGTAATCAAGAAACAGGGCTGTCAAGTTTTGATGAGCTGCTCGCGTGAGATTTGCCTAAAAATTGAAAGATCAAAGGAAAAAATAAAAACATCAAAGAAATTTGCTGCCAAATTGTGGACTAGATGCGTGAGTCTCACGCGAGTTGCGTGACACTTGACAGGTCTGAAGAAATGAAGAATGTCGCGATTGAGATTGACCGCTGACGCACATCGACTGCCACATTGTTCTTTTTATACTGAGCAAAGTGTTGACTCCGACGATGTAAGTACTTCATATCAGATATATATATATCCAAGAATATCTAAATCTGTTTTATCTTTGAGTTTTTCCACGGCTTTTAAGCAATGGAAAATTGAGAACACATATCCGCCATATTGCAAATTGAAAGGGGAGATAATCATACACAAATATATATTGTCTGAATATATTTCACATTATTTTAATGATTTATATTTCATGTATTATGTTTTTAACCTATACTGCAAGAAATATTATTTTAATTTAAATAGTGTACATAGAATTATACTTGCTTGTGTGTGGTTTGGGGTGAGGGGGGGGGGGGGGGGAAATACTGAAATTTAAAAGGATTTAGGGACTGACCATTTAACTTGCAGGGGGGGGGGGGGCTTGGTTTTTTTTCCTAAAAAAAAAATACTTTGAAAATGTTTTTTGATGAAAAAAAAATTTTGGAAGCAGAGGGTAAGAAAAAAAAAAATTCCGGGATTTCTGCTAATGAAAAAAAATATTCTGTCGTGACGCCTTCAAAAAACAAAACAAAACAAAAAACCAAGCCCCCCCCCCTTTCAAGTTAAATGATCTGTCCCTCAGAGTACTTGCAAATAAATATTTTTTTTTCAGATACTATTCACAGATACATGTAGATGTACTGCCTGACAAAGAAGCACGAAAACACTGCTATGCATAACGACAAGCTACATGTGTAGATGTCTAGAAAAAGAAGAAAGAATCACTAGAACAGAAAAAAGAAGTATGTTACAATAATACTTTTTCAGTCTAGAATTTTTTTGAGTGTATAAATAAAAAGAAGATAGAATAAACATCTGACAGCAAATCAATCAAAACAGACAAGGTCACATTAAATTACAACCTTCAATGATGAACAAATGCTTCTTCATTTAATATGGAGTGTTCTAAATGACAATGTTCGAAACAGTAGAAAGCCATATCAGTAAGGAGGGGGGGGGGCAATATCTTTACTGTTAACATGTTTTGGGCATTTTACATGTCCCATCTGTTAACTGTTATAACGAAAATAAAAGCCATGTTTGCTGTACGTTCAATAATAATCAGAACAATGTTAACTGTTTAACAGATTTTTCTCTGTTATCTGTTAATTCATTTTAATCACCACTTATTTCAATGTAATTAAGTCTCCCTGTGAAGGGAGGGATATACATAAGATCACATACGAGTTTCTATGGAAACACTGATTAATGCATTTTTTCACTGTATCGCCCTTTGATGAGATTCTGCTGTTATCTGTTTTTTTCGATTTATGAACTCACTGTTTTCTAATGTAAATTGCTGTTATCTGTTAGTGTTATCATTATTTTAAATGTACTGTTATCTGTTTTGCGAAAAATTTAAAAATTGTTACTGTGTTAATTGACCCCCTCCAGCCCCCTCCCAAATGTTCAGTTTTATGGATATTTTATACAAAATGTCAACATTTATTATTATTACATACTGTGCCCATTATCATTTTAGTTATTTCTAGATCTGTAACACACACATATGCTGTATATATATTTTTCAGAAAACCAAGTGGATCATAACTGCACTAGACAATATGGAGATCAGTGATATCAAGAAGATAAGACCTGTCTTTATGGCCTTATATGCCCTCATATGAGGATTTTCAAGATGGATTTATTACATACTAGACATCTTCAAAGTTGGATAAATTTAAAGAATAAAAGATGAAATTAGACTGTAAATTTATTGACATTTGTTCAACCAAAAGCAGAAAGGACAGAAAATGAGCCACCAGAAATGAACTAAAACACCTTCATCTTGGATTGTAAAACAGATTGAAAAATGTACATATTGACATAATTAGCATTTATTCAATAAATCGTTGAATTGTTTAATTCTTTTATTCAATATTTATCCACTTGAAAAGAGAAAATTGTAAGAAATAAAATGTCATCAAAGATACCAAGGTTAATAGAATTTACAACTTTGGGATTAATTGCCATTAGACAAGCCTTATCAGCTCAGTGATTATAAGCAATTGTATTAGCTGGTACACTTTAACTCTACTTTCTGAATTATGTGCCATCTAGAATTTCCTTGACCATTATTCAAGTTAGTGGTCATCCTATTGATACAAATTCAACAGTCCAATATTAGAGCTTAAGTGAGCACAGTGTCAGCAATATTTCTAGGGTAAAACTTGCCCAACCTTTTCATTGGACTAGACAAATTCTTTTATCACAAGACTAGTATTATTGATAAATGTAAGTCAGCAATGATGCTCACTAGTTTACAAAATGTCCATTTTGTAATGTTGTCCATGCAAAATATGGACTTCCAGAACCTTTGGACCATATTTAAGATTATAACAAGTAACCTTTTATGCAATTTTTTTGTAATTTCATCAATACAAAAGGAGACCTTTTGGATTTTAATTTGGTCAAAATACCATATGTCGTTGGTCTTTTGGTTTTGAAAATACCATCTGTGGCCTACCTTTCATCACCTTTTCTTGTGTGGATATTTGACCTTTTTATTATCTTTTGTCTACAACAGATTATATTTTGGAAAAAAAGGTCATATTTTGTTGTTCACCTTTTGAACATATTTTAGACTTGGAAAGGTCAACTTTTCAACACCTTTTGTCAAATCAAAAGTGGGCCATTTCGACTGACTTTTGAAGTCAAAAAGGTATACAGAAAGGTGATCTTTTAGATCTTTTGTATTTTTTTAAAATGTGTTAAAAAGACAACAAAATGTAGTCAAAATTGGGACTTTTGGATACCTTTTGACTATCCTAAAAGTTATTGTTTCATGCAGTGGACTAGACTCTGTACAAGTGGTGTAAGGACTAGACTCTGTACAAGTGGTGTAAGGACTAGACTCTGTAGAAGTGGTGTAAGGACTATACTCTGTAGAAGTATGACGAGAATGTTGTAACTATGACTGTCAGTAACTGTATGATATTATATCAGATCTGTATAGAGATCTTACATATTTAATTATCTTAATTGACAAGGATTGCCAGTTTTCCTACCGCAGGTCGGGGGTTCTCTCCGGGTACTCCGGCTTCCTCCCCCAATAAAAACTGGACGCCATGAAATAGCTGAAAAATTGCTGAAAGTGGCGTTAAAACACCATTCAAACAAACAAACAAACAAACATATTTAATGACTGGTGTTTTTGCTATTGCAAAATAAAACTTAACGTTAACGCCTTCTTTGTTTTAGACCGTTCTGTTATGAAAACATTGCTTTTAAAAGCATTGATTTGTAACATTTTCTTTTGCTTCATTTTGAGTCTTGAATTAATAAATTAAATGCAGTAAAAATGAACATTGGTAAACCACTTCTCAAACAACACATCAACCAAATAGAACCACTGTTGTATTGTGAGTAAAGGATTAAGAACCTCTACCCTGATAATTTTAGCAATCTATAAACTCGTGTAATTGAACAATATTAATCTTTGCCGTTAATTAACATTAGTGTGCATTTTATTATATTACAAGTTTGATAATCTGATAGCGAAGGTGTATAAAAAGGTGTTATAATTTCTCACGCATGAGCAGTCAGATCATTAATTACACAGGTCTCTCACGCATGAGCAGTCAGATCATTAATTACACGGGTCATTAAATTCAAGGATTAAGGAAATAGATTTAGACTGTTTACAGCCAACATAGCAGTACATTGACAGATAAATATCGCTGAACGGGTCATTGTCGACCTGGGTACTATATCAGCGTACCCAGGGTACTTACAATTTGAGAAATGGTACCCTATCGGACTATTTCAGATGTAATGGTACCCAGGGTACTGTCGCTTAACATAAACGTACCCAGACGAATATTGTTGAATTAAATCTATTATTTTTCAACAGTGTTCATAAACATGCACACAATCAAAACAAACTTAACTGTAACAAACCGCCATTCTTCTATTTATAATTGTGGACCAAATACGGGAATTAAATGAACGTAATCTCGCGATACTTACCACAGCGCGTACGTTTATGTTTAGCGACAGTACCCTGGGTACCATTACAACTGAAATAGTCCGATAGGGTACCATTTCTCAAATTTTAAGTACCCTGGGTACGCTGATGTAGTACCCAGGTCGACAATGAGCCGTGCAGCATAAATATCCTAAATACTAAAATGTCACTAAAGATATCACGGTTATAGACTGAACTACGCCAGACATGTGTTGTGTTAAATCAAGACTCATCAGTGGCGCTCATTGTCAAAAAAACTGGGAGATAAAATAATTAAGATAATGAATATGAGGATATTAGGCTATTTTATAATAAAATTTCAAAAATCTAGTAAGCCTTCTACAGGTTGGAAGTATAAAAGCCTTGAATTTAAACAAACGTGGATTTTCCATGACGATATGTTGTGGTGAGGGTCGAAGTTACTTCTACAGGATGATACAAAGTTATCAGTCGACAGCTGAAAATCGATAATATATATCGAAATATAGACTTGCCTTAATTCCGTTTGAATTTGCTATCTAATAGCAAAAAAAAAATTCAAATTCTAAGGAATATTGCTAACAATAAATAAAATAAAATGCATTAGTTGTACAATGCAAACACCATACAAGGATACAAGTCAATTTGTCCCAAGTCCAATTGGTCCCAAACCAATTTGTCCCAGTTTTGGTCAATTTGTCCCAGATCCAATTTGTCCCAAGTCAATTTGTCCCAACTTTTTTTATGATGTTCTTTCTCCAAATGTATTAATGATTGTGTAAAAATAGATTAGGAAACATATTATTAGACGTTTTGCTGAATCTGAATGCACACATTGCATAATTCTAGGTTGTTTTTTTTAACAATAAACCAACAAAAAGGTTTAATACATTTATTATAAATAATCTGATAACAAAGTAAATGCAGTACAACATTCAAGATAACATTGTTCATAATTTGTTCGACAACATGTGTCTATAATAGTGTTCCTGTGTCCATAGTATTGTTAAAACTTTGGGGCAATGATAAGTCCAACCGACTTCAGTAACTGCGATGGACTAAGTTCGCAGTTGGTGTACAGGTCCCACAGTTTAAACACCTTGGCCTGCGTTCTTGACAATTTCTACTCCCAGATGGTTAGGAAGGGGGACAAATATCTTGCATGACAGTTTCCACAGTAACAGCTGCTGACTGGAAAGGGTCTGAAGTGGCTCTGGCTTTAACCTGGATTCAACACGAACAGCGACATCAGAACCAGCTATAACATGGTGGTTGTGTTGAAGTGGCCCTGGGGTGTAGGAGTTCCCTGTCTGCTTAACTGTTGCTGGACAATTCTTCTTGGAACTACGGAAACTACACCGCCAATCTACACTGTTCTTTAAAGTGCGCTGAAATTAAATAAAATATTTAAATTTGTGCTCATTTCAAAACAACATTAATTTTTATTCCATAGATGAGAGTTCTGATGTTAAAAAGGTTTCCAATAAAAAAGAAATGACATTAAATGATAAAAACAGTGAAATATACTGTTGTTATTGGTTATTTATTGTATCATAAATTTTTATCCCATAGTTGAAGCATTTGAAAGTTCAGATTGAAAATGGTTACCTTCTTCGTATACGTATGACCAAGGGTGTCTACCAGCTTATCTTTGCCCTTTTCTGTGCCATTCGGTACGTTCGAGTAAGTGATGGTGTAGCTCTCAGCGGACATACTTTCTTGAAGACTTGTGTCTTGGATGGAGCTTTCTTCATGATAGTCTTGCTCTTCAAACGAACGGCCTGTGATGTCGAAAGACTGGTCTGATATCGGTAGTATGGACGAGGTCAGAGAGTCTTGATGTATCCTTGCACGAACGTATAAACCTCTTGGTTCATCTTCGTCGCTGTTGTCTGTTGTTTGTGCTGAGGCTAGGGACATTTATTTTATTTTATATATTCGCCAGGAACAATACATTAATAATAACTTTGTTGATTGTATTATAAAAGTTTATTCATTTATGGCAAGGAAATAGGGGTTTATTGCCATCTGACTAGACAGAGGAACGTGTCAATTATCACACAGCTAACTGAATTATCCTGCGACTTTCTTTATACATGTACATTACGGATTATACATATATATGACTGTACTTAATAATTATATATATATATATATTTACATTTAAATTTTATTAAAAACACTTGGGACAAATTGACCAAAAGTGGGACAAATTGGTTGGGACAAAATTGACCAGACACCTCATACAACATTGATGTATTTAAGGAATACTTCAAATTTCTGAACATGTTATACGATATAATATGGTTTGGGTCTGTTTACGCCTAATAAACAGCGAAGCGGTTTATGAATGGTGTAAACAGACCCAAACCATATTATATCGTATAACATGTTCAGAAATTTGAAATATTTCTTATAATTTAATTTTAATTATAAATTTTAACAATTTTTTTAGTAAAACGTCGATGACGTCATGGAACTATTTGAATTTTAACGGTGTAATAATAGGTCAAAGGTCACGCAAGTTATTTCTTATAATATGGGTTGCTCGATTTAAATTAACCAATCAGATTTCAGCTTACAAAGCAAATTAAATTATATTAACTTATTTCAAAAATATTGTCGAATATCACCCTTAGTTGAGCATCGGTATCCGAGTGGTACAGAAAATTTGTCATCTTCTCTCACTGTGGGCAGGATGTCCCCGACTTAATCCTTAATTTACAATTCTTGTTCCAGTGTTACTACTGAAGATTGTCACCTGTCAACCGGCCTCGTCATTAGACACGACGACGTCGCTGTTTACTATTTGTAGTTTTTTTTATAGTTTTTCCCGGTGCTTCAATGTACATACAAGATACCCGGATGAAGATTTTCTCAGTCATAACAATAATTCAATCTTTATAAATATTTTCATATCACTCAGAGTATTGTAGTATTTAATTATTTAAACAGGGTGAATAACGCATCTGACCCAATCTTTTCACGCGCAGCGACGCGCGTCAACGATCGATATTATCAAATAGATTTAATATAAAATTATTAAAATTCAATAACACCGTCTTGACTGTACTTAATCTATACTGGACTAATTTTAATTACAAGTGGATTTATGGATTACTGTCAATAGGGATTAACGAGGAATAAGTGACAGGAGACCATTCCCTGTATAACTGGTTCTTGTGAGCGGGTTTAATTATCGTTAAAATATGAAATACAACATATTCGTTGTCAGATCTGAAATATTTGTGATATCATAATTACGGATTATACATATATATCTTGACTTAGCACTGTTTTAATCAGGCTGACGGAAATATCCAGGAGTGAATAAACAAACGTTCTGTGAGTATATTATAACTACAGCGAAAGTTTCCAATTATTAAAATAATTACATTTTATACTTTTAACATTATACTTGTTTATATGTAAATAAATTGTGCAAAATAAATGTATATAGTAGACATGAAACAACTTTATGTGTTCCACTTCCAATGTAAACAATGTAAGTAAAGCGATGTATATACTGACGCTATTCGTTCTTTGCGATACATTTCGTTTTATAGAGAAATGTCGGTTAGGGGCACACGTATTCCCCCCCCTCTCTCTCTCTCTCTCTCTCTCTCTCTCTCTCTCTCTCTCTCTCTCTCTCTCTCTCTCTCAACCAAGAAAGAAATATTACTCATACTAATCATGTGTGCAAACAAACGGATAACGGGACAGAGATTTTGACTATACCCCTCCTCCTTTTATCAACAGTAAATGATTTACATTGGCTTGGAGTGTACTTGAAGTCGAATAATATATTGGGACATACATTGATAATTCACTTTAGTATTAAACATAACTTCTCGCTACATTTTTAGAATCCCCCCTTTCTTTTTACACTCTAGCACACACACAGTTGTATTGTTGGGCATAGGAAGGGTTTCAGCTATAAAATTTAATTCCCACATTAATTACAGAATATAACAATATAAATGTGTTTTTTTTTTCTTCACGAACTTGTTTGGTACACATATGGCAGTCACAATTTATTTCACACTCGGACTGTTTTCAGCTGTAAAATGTTATCATTGTTTATAAAATAATAAATACACTATGTCTGTTGTTGTTACGAACGTGTTATGTTTACGGCTAATGTGCAGGTGCTTCTGTTGTCAGTCAAAGTGTTATGTTTACGGCTAATGTGCAGGTGCTTCTGTTGTCAGTCAAAGTGTTATGTTTACGGCTAATGTGCAGGTGCTTCTGTTGTCAGTCAAAGTGTTATGTTTACGGCTAATGTGCAGGTGCTTCTGTTGTCAGTCAAAGTGTTATGTTTACGGCTAATGTGCAGGTGCTTCTGTTGTCAGTCAAAGTGTTATGTTTACGGCTAATGTGCAGGTGCTTCTGTTGTCAGTCAAAGTGTTATGTTTACGGCTAATGTGCAGGTGCTTCTGTTGTCAGTCAAAGTGTTATGTTTACGGCTAATGTGCAGGTGCTTCTGTTGTCAGTCAAAGTGTTATGTTTACGGCTAATGTGCAGGTGCTTCTGTTGTCAGTCAAAGTGTTATGTTTACGGCTAATGTGCAGGTGCTTCTGTTGTCAGTCAAAGTGTTATGTTTACGGCTAATGTGCAGGTGCTTCTGTTGTCAGTCAAAGTGTTATGTTTACGGCTAATGTGCAGGTGCTTCTGTTGTCAGTCAAAGTGTTATGTTTACGGCTAATGTGCAGGTGCTTCTGTTGTCAGTCAAAGTGTTATGTTTACGGCTAATGTGCAGGTGCTTCTGTTGTCAGTCAAAGTGTTATGTTTACGGCTAATGTGCAGGTGCTTCTGTTGTCAGTCAAAGTGTTATGTTTACGGCTAATGTGCAGGTGCTTCTGTTGTCAGTCAAAGTGTTATGTTTACGGCTAATGTGCAGGTGCTTCTGTTGTCAGTCAAAGTGTTATGTTTACGGCTAATGTGCAGGTGCTTCTGTTGTCAGTCAAAGTGTTATGTTTACGGCTAATGTGCAGGTGCTTCTGTTGTCAGTCAAAGTGTTATGTTTACGGCTAATGTGCAGGTGCTTCTGTTGTCAGTCAAAGTGTTATGTTTACGGCTAATGTGCAGGTGCTTCTGTTGTCAGTCAAAGTGTTATGTTTACGGCTAATGTGCAGGTGCTTCTGTTGTCAGTCAAAGTGTTATGTTTACGGCTAATGTGCAGGTGCTTCTGTTGTCAGTCAAATGTTTACGGCTAATGTGCAGGTGCTTCTGTTGTCAGTCAAATGTTTACGGCTAATGTGCAGGTGCTTCTGTTGTCAGTCAAATGTTTACGGCTAATGTGCAGGTGCTTCTGTTGTCAGTCAAATGTTTACGGCTAATGTGCAGGTGCTTCTGTTGTCAGTCAAATGTTTACGGCTAATGTGCAGGTGCTTCTGTTGTCAGTCAAAGTCACACTCAGCGTTAACAATACAAAACATTAACAAAGAAAATCACTTCCACAAGGAGATGATTGTTAATGGGTTGTTAATTTGCTGTATGACACGGTAAAATCAATCTTATTGATGTTTTATAATTTCTCTGGATTTTTTTTTAAATTTATTAAAAGAAGTAATTAAAAGTCGGGCATTTAAACTGAACACAATTATTTCAATCTAGGGGTAAGTACGGTTAATACCAGAGTAAACGGGATAAATAGTACGTATAACTATGAACAGTTGTAAACGAGATAAATAGTACGTACAACGATGAACAGTTGTAAACGGGATAAACAGTACGTACAACGATGAACAGTTGTAAACGCGATAAATAGTACGTACAACGATGAACAGTTGTATTAGGGATACATAGTACGTACAACGATGAACAGTTGTATTAGGGATACATAGTACGTACAACGATGAACAGTTGTATTAGGGATACATAGTACGTACAACGATGAACAGTTGTATTAGGGATACATAGTACGTACAACGATGAACAGTTGTATTAGGGATACATAGTACGTACAACGATGAACAGCTGTATTAGGGATACATAGTACGTACAACGATGAACAGTTGTATTAGGGATACATACTACGTACAACGATGAACAGTTGTATTAGGGATACATAGTACGTACAACGATGAACAGTTGTATTAGGGATACATAGTACGTACAACGATGAACAGCTGTATTAGGGATACATAGTACGTACAACGATGAACAGTTGTATTAGGGATACATACTACGTACAACGATGAACAGTTGTATTAGGGATACATAGTACGTACAACGATGAACAGCTGTATTAGGGATACATAGTACGTACAACGATGAACAGCTGTATTAGGGATACATAGTACGTACAACGATGAACAGTTGTATTAGGGATACATACTACGTACAACGATGAACAGTTGTATTAGGGATACATAGTACGTACAACGATGAACAGTTGTATTAGGGATACATAGTACGTACAACGATGAACAGTTGTATTAGGGATACATAGTACGTACAACGATGAACAGTTGTATTAGGGATACATAGTACGTACAACGATGAACAGCTGTATTAGGGATACATACTACGTACAACGATGAACAGTTGTATTAGGGATACATAGTACGTACAACGATGAACAGTTGTATTAGGGATACATAGTACGTACAACGATGAACAGTTGTATTAGGGATACATAGTACGTACAACGATGAACAGTTGTAAACGGGATAAATAGTACGTACAACGATGAACAGTTGTATTAGGGATACATAGTACGTACAACGATGAACAGTTGTATTAGGGATACATAGTACGTACAGCGATGAACAGACTGTGTGGCCTGGTGGCTTTAGTAGTTAGTCATCTACCATTGGTCACTACAGACTGTGTGGCCTGGTGGCTTTAGTAGTTAGTCATCTACCATTGATCACTACAGACTGTGTGTCCTGGTGGCTTTAGTAGTTAGTCATCTACCATTGATCACTACAGACTGTGTGGCCTGGTGGCTTTAGTAGTTAGTCATCTACCATTGATCACTACAGACTGTGTGGCCTGGTGGATTTAGTAGTTAGTCATCTACCATTGATCACTACGGACTGTGTGTCCTGGTGGATTTAGTAGTTAGTCATCTACCATTGATCACTACAGACTGTGTGGCCTGGTGGATTTAGTAGTTAGTCATCTACCATTGATCACTACGGACTGTGTGGCCTGGTGGATTTAGTAGTTAGTCATCTATTATTCATCACTACAGACTGTGTGACCTGGTGGCTTTACTAGTTAGTCATCTACCATTGATCACTACGGACTGTGTGGCCTTTCATCTATCATTGATCACTACAGACTGTGTGGCCTGGTGGCTTTAGTAGTTAGTCATCTACCATTGATCACTTCGGACTGTGTGGCCTGGTGGCTTTAGTAGTTAGTCATCTACCATTGATCACTACGGACTGTGTGGCCTGGTGGCTTTAGTAGTTAGTCATCTACCATTGATCACTACGGACTGTGTGGCCTGGTGGCTTCAGTAGTTAGTTATCTACCATTGATCACTACGGGCTGTGTGGCATGGTGGCTTTAGTAGTTAGTCATCTACTATTGTTCACAACGGACTGTGTGGCCTGTGGCTATAGTAGTTAGTCATCTACCATTGATCACTACGGACTGTGTGGCCTGGTGGCTTTAGTAGTTAGTCATTTACCATTGATCACTACGGACTGTGTGGCCTGGTGGCTTTAGTAGTTAGTCATCTACCATTGATCACTACGGACTGTGTGGCCTGTGGCTATAGTAGTTAGTCATCTATCATTGATCAATACGGACTGTGTGGCTTGGTGGCTTTAGTAGTTCGTCATCTACCATTGATCAATACGGACTGTGTGGCCTGGTGGCTTTAGAAGTTAGTCATATACCATTGATCAATACGGACTGTGTGGCCTGGTGGATTTCATCTATCATTGAACACTACATACTGTGTGGCCTGGTGGCTTTAGTAGTTAGTCATCTACCATTGATCACTACGGACTGTGTGGCCTGGTGGCTTTAGTAGTTCGTCATCTACCATTGATAACTACGGACTGTGTGGCCTGGTGGCTTTAGTAGTTAGTCATCTACCATTGATCACTACGGACTGTGTGTCCTTGTGGCTTTAGTAGTTCGTCATCTACCATTGATAACGGCATGGCGGCTTTAGTAGTTCGTCATCTACCATTGATCAATACGGTCTGTGTGGCCTGGTGGCTTTAAAAGTTAGTCATCTACCATTGATCACTACGGACTGTGTGTCCTGGTGGCTTTAGTAGTTAGTCATCTACCAATGATCAATACGGACTGTGTGGCCTGGTGGCTTTAGTAGTTCGTCATCTACCATTGAACACTACGGACTGTGTGGCCTGGTGGCTTTAGAAGTTAGTCATCTACCATTGATCACTACGGACTGTGTGTCCTGGTGGCTTTAGTAGTTAGTCATCTATCATTGATCAATACGGACTGTGTGGCCTGGTGGCTTTAGTAGTTAGTCATCTACCAATGATCAATACGGACTGTGTGGCCTGGTGGCTTTAGTAGTTCGTCATCTACCATTGAACACTACGTACTGTGTGGCCTGGTGGCTTTAGAAGTTAGTCATCTACCATTGATCACTACGGACTGTGTGTCCTGGTGGCTTTAGTAGTTAGTCATCTATCATTGATCAATACGGACTGTGTGGCCTGGTGGCTTTAGTAGTTAGTCATCTACTATTGATCACTACGGACTGTGTGTCCTGGTGGCTTTAGTAGTTAATTATCTACTATTGATCACAACCGACTTTATGACTGAGTGGCTAAGGTAATTAGTTATTTACTGTTGACTACGAGGGCCGTGGTGAGGAGTGTTTATGGCAGTCATCTACTATTAATGTAAGTGGCCAAGTGGTTATAAGGTAGTTTGTCTTCTGTCTTTAATTACGGAGGCCTAGGCGTATTAATGTCGAGGTAATAAGTCGACTACTATGATTAAGGGCTTAGATTGCAGAGTGCAAGTCTTCTAATTTGATTGATTGACTGGATGTTTGCTTTACATCCAGCGATCAGTATTTCAGCTTATTTCAGGACGAGAACAAGTATAAGCAATAGATATTATAATGTAGAAAGTCTGATTGTTCTGTAGCGTACACGTTGATTTTCAACGGACATACTTTGAATAGCTTTCTCAAATTAAAGTAATACATCAATACCGTATGTGTATATAATATTCTTTTATATTGCAGATCACATATATTTATCTCTTCATATGGAGCTTAGAGATTTGGAATAACACCGGAAGTTAGCTTGAGATGTCACGTAAAATGCCAAGTCTGACGTCACCTTCTCTTACTAAAATGGACCCCATAACACCGAGAGGCAAACGACCACGTGGATCTTTAGTGTCCTCTCGATTAGCTCCGATTGGCGGAAACTACGGGAATGCTAATGTCTCTACGCCATTTTTAGAAATTACCTCCCTTGGTGACCGTTCCGATGGAATATTGCACGGCAAAAAGTTGGAAAACACATATAAATTAGGGCCTGATAAAGTATTTCGCACGAGTGATGTAGAACGTGTAACAGAGGAAGTGCTTAGAGAAAACTTAAAGGATGTTGTATATAATTCGGTGAAATGTCGGGAACTATGTCAAGATGTCGCATCCAAAATCATGGAACAAATTAAAGCTTTGGGTCTGTTAAGATATAAAGTTATCGCCGTAGTGAGTATAGGGAGTTTGAAAGAAAAACCGGGAATTCAATTCGGAAGCCGATGTCTATGGAATAAAAACACCGACAATTTTACAAGTGTTAAATTCTCGAACAAATCTATATTTGCCGTAGCTATGGTGTATGGTCTTTATTTTGAATAACTCATTTAAAATTAAAATCATATATATCATTACACTACCAGTTATTTAATACGACAGGAGCTATTTTTAGAACAGACAAAATGATTTAGAAATGTCGGATGATGTTAAAATCTCTCTCTAATTAATTGTATTCTCGTAATCCTTAAATTAATTTCTATACTTCGTGCAAATTTGTACAAAGTTACATTTTTTTACCGGTCAGCTGGTAACCTAATTTGTACAGTAAAGGGGGGAAAGGAAATTTGGCATGGACTGGGTTCTCGTTAAAACTACATTAGGCAAGTCTTTAGCTATATTATATCGGTTATTTTTTATTTTGCGTCGACTGTCTGGTACCAAAAAACCCCCATATTTTTAATAGGAAAACTGCAATCCATTTCAAAAGTCCGACTCAAACTCGGATAGATACTGACTCAAACTCGGATAGATAGCTTACTTTGTAGACCCTTTGGGCCTTTCATGAAGAATTTTTTTTAGGACATATTTACTCATTCGTTGATTATACCACTCTAAAATTTAGTTTGATAGGATGGAGCTTCTTGCAAAATTGTTTGTTTGTTTGTTTAAATGTAGATTAAATGGATATCA